>JAMLFT010004866.1:0-18649 GCA_026544285.1 Pachyrhizus erosus | reverse complement strand
AAAATTTATTTTTTTCACAATTTATCTGTGCATCATATGGATATATAATCTAGTTATTAAAAATTAAAAAAAATATTATTTAATTGATTAAATAATATATATAAATTATTATAATTTTTTAATATATAATTTTGATTTCTACTTATAAAAAAAATCCTAATAAAATTAACCGTGTTGCACACATGTCAATCTATAGTTGAGATATTTGCCTCAAGGATGCCCTCAAGGAAGGGTATTGGGGTTTTACTAAGATTTTTACATCATCACAAATGTTATTTGGGCTCTGTTTATGGGTGCATCCAGTGAGACATGGAAGATTCTATTAGTTGGTCTCGTGAAAATAGTGGTATGTACTCCGCTAGCTCAACTTATGATCGGTTGTCCCAAATATCCACGTTATATGATGACAATGTTAATATATCAAAGTTTTTCTATAGCTTCTTTGATATGATGTTTTGCCAACAAAATCGCTTCTTTATCAATGTGGCATCACTGTTACAGCCTGTCCGCAATGTAAAAAACTAGATATAGTCTCTGGGGACTTCAATCACATATATGAATTTTATTGTTGGAGTTCTTCCACCCCCTCTCCAAGCTACTACTAGCTATGCAATTTCTTCATCACCTACCAAAAAACTATTCTCTCTTTTTTTTAAGTAATTATTATTTTTGAAAAATTATATAATATGCACATTAAACATGTTCGTCAACGAACCCACGAATTAAGGAGTCAATGCATATAAGGTCACGTGTAAAGGAGTTAAGTAATGCCGAATTTTGGCTTTCTCAGGTGCGAGTTAAACGAGTCAACGTTTGAATCCTGTAAGTATCCTTGTATTGTATTTAAATTTAAATAAAATGAAATTCTAATAAATATGAAGGAATTGGCAAGCACGCACCATTGGGAGCGTGAAAGATATATGACGATCATAATCTGCTTTTGAGTGAGTCATTCTTCTCGCTCGGTGCACACAAAACAGAGGTAACCTGAAGAAAACGAGTGGAGAAAGAAAGAAGCACATAGTCGAAACGACGACGCAGGAGTTTGCATGCTCTCCGTAACGCAACCCTCGTGCATCCCCAAAACCCTAAAACCCTCCATTCCCCTTCCGTTTCCGGCCATGAAGGACCGCCGCACGCTGTCCTCCTGTGGCTCCGTTTACATTCCGCCGCACCACCGCCTCCGCTCCCTCACTAATTTCAACATCTCCCCCTCTCCTGTTCACGCCAAAATCCACGAAAACCCTACTCCCGCTGTTACTACTCTGCAACCACCGTTAACGGAACAACTTCCTGATAAGCCGCGTTCGCGCTTCGTTTCTGCTTACGACGACACCGTTTCCGAGGAAGGCTCCGATCGTGAATTTGAACCTCCCTCACTACCGGTGACTTTTTCTTTTTCTTTATTTTCAATTTTTTAACCCTCTAGGTTCTCTATCTCTCTCTTTATTCGAAGTGGAAGTGTAGATGTTTGTGAAAGTCGTATTTAAGTTTAATGCTTCGAAATTTGCTTACCAGAATGCTTCCCTTAATGATAACACTGATGAGTGGAAGCGGAAATTTACTATTCTCTTAAATGACAAGAATAAGCGAGAGTTGATCTCGAGGGAAAAAAAGGATAGGCGTGATTTTGACCAAATAGCAGTTCTAGCAAGCAGAATGGGGTTGTACAGGTGATTCTTTTTTTTTTTTTTTTTTACAACCAGAGTGTTGTTGTTTTGACTTTTGAGTGACTAGTACGTATTATTGTGGGGAATCCTCAATTGCATTTGTTGATGACAGCCATATGTATGCTAAGGTTGTTGTCTTCAGTAAGGTCCCACTTCCAAATTACAGATATGATTTGGACGATCGGCGGCCTCAGAGGGAGGTATGTATCCTGTTCAATCACTTGCTCTTTAATTTCCCCTTCGGCCTTTGCTTTGAGATCAGACATTTAACAAAATCTAAGGGTCTTCAAATGTTTTTCCTTTCTTTTTCTGTTTGACTTTTTATGTTCGAGTGTATTTGAAAATAAAAATCTCACCAATGGAAAATTTATTGTTTTATTTCTCTATGGAGACACCTTAGTAAAGCTTTCATGAATTGACAGGTGTACTTGTCTATCACCACGTATACCCAAGTTAATGCATGTTTTGAGGAATATCTTAGCCAAAAATCCAGGATGAACAAAAGCTTTTCGGATTTGTCATCTGCAAGATCAAGAAGTAATGGCAGTATCGGTACAGACGAAGGGCTTTTTGAGCAACCGGAACCACTTGCATCCAGTAAGGCTGTTATGGAGAAAATTCTACGGCAGAGAAGCTTACAAATGCACGATCAGCAGCAAGCTTGGCAGGTTACCTTCTCTCAAATATAAAATTGTGGCATGTTTTTCCTCTTCTGTGATATAATTTATGTGCATTCTGCAGTTTATTCGTTTATGTTTGAATCACTATCAAAAGTTGTAAGATGTTGATATTAAGTGTTACCGCTTACTACTTAGTAATCTACATTTCATGTGTGATGGTAAAAGAGGTTTTGCAGGATTTTATCGGAATTACAAAAAAGAGGTGGTCTTGCCACATATTTACACTTAATTTGAGGGGTTGGGTTATGAAAGACGGACATAGTAAATTGAGGGGATGAGATGGAAAATCTTAGAAAATCAGTAAACATGGTGTGTGTGTGTGTTAGAGAGTTGAATCAAAAGCATGGTATAATGATGGGCAGGAATGATATCATATGGTTGTCATGGCATGCTGATAAGTCTTGTAAAAAAGGTAGAAAAGTCATGAACCAAAGTGAGCTACTATTTCTCTAAAAATACCTAGTAAGTAGAAACTAGGATGTTAATGCTGTAATGATGTAGAAAAATAGGCAGGAAAGGGAGGAGGGCTAAGAGAGATGGTAGTGTACATGATAGGGGTGGGGGGAACCTGAGAAGGACAGAATATAATATTCGTTAAAATTAAATAGACTAAGTATGTGTTTGGAATTGCTTCCATCTCACTGCTACCATATCGTGGCTTCAGCTTCAATGTGGTTAATGTGACTCCAAATACTCTTTAAGTCAATGCCATGTGGACAGAAAACCCTAGCATAATGCAAATCTTATTTTAAATGGAAAGGCTAATTTATTAGAAAATCCTAATAAAGTAATCTGCTTATGCAATGGTACCTTTGTAGGTTCAATTTCTACTGGTTACATGTGAAAGAGGATATGTGAAACCAATTTTAGTCAAATTTCATCTTTGGACCATGGTTATGCCTTTTTGCTGGGTGTCCACATATCTGGAACATACCTGGTACAGGACTACTAGTATGTGATAGATCAATGCAATCAAGGAATGGCTTAAGTATACTCTAGTAGGCCTACATCTAAAGTCCAATTGCAATTAGGAGAGGGGTATGCATGAATGGATGAGTGAGTTAGCTTGTAGAAAGGGAAGTTTTATGTAGGGGGAATGCAGTATCTATATGTTTGACAGCTTGTAGCTTGGGCCTGAGGATATTCTTCCTTGGCTGAGAGTACTTTTGCTCTTCAGTTTTCTGTATTTTCCTTACTATTTTCAATCTAATACAATCTCTTTTATCAAATACAATTTACTATTATAAGTAGGCCTTCTCCACATAGTTTTTTTAATAAGCCTTTGGTACATAGTACATACCAGGTATGTACCTTTGTTTTAAATAAAAGAAATTAGAAATTAGGTATTGCTGGGGTGTGACTCAATTGAAGCTTGGTTTGGCTGGGTACAGCTTAGGTAATATAGGCCCAACAGATTGTTCTTTCAAGCTTGGTTGCATTTTTTCCCCTTCCCTCTTTTATCTTTGTGTTACAGCTGCTTATCAATTCATGTTTCTAGATGTGCCTTTCCTGCTTGATTGGTCATTGTTTGACAGTGGCTTGCAGTGCTGACCAATGTTATCAATGGCGGATAGCGGAACATGGTGGAAGGCCAAAATTCCACCATGTAAGCACGCCATTGTGCCTTATGGCACTGCCATAGTGGACCTCCCTTCACAAATTACCTATGGCAGTTGACAAGAAATCTGCCACGCCATTCCACCATGGCAGCGCCATGGCTGTTATTTAACAACACTGGTGCTGACTCACAATTTCTTCCTGTTATGCCAATGATTCTTGTGGTCTGTTCTGTCCTCTCCTCCTTTAAGCAGCCACAGCTCAAATGAGTATAAATTTGTTTCTCTGTTGTTTCTGTCATTCCTTGATCTGCTGAGCATTTTTTTTATTATAGATGTTTTAGGTGATTGTTCCTCAAAAGTTCTGTTGAATGTTCATAATAAACATTTTGGGTTCTCCTTGGTTTTTATCTATACCTGTATCATTATCATAGTACCACACCCATATCCGTGATACATAGGTTTTCATTAGTAACAGACTCAGTTTCGGATGATTACTCCCCTCCATTGGCTAATGATTATAGCTCAATCTAATGGTTATTGTTAATTGATATTCATGCCTTACATGTATTGTAATAAGCTGCAAAGAAAAAAATGTATTGGTTCTTCTTGGTCATTACAATCTGTCTGCTTTATCTGTACAAGTGCTTACAGATACTGGTTTTAGCAATTATTTTTATTGATGGTTTGCTCCGAATCCCTGTTTAATATTTTGAAAAATATCCAATGAGTTTTAGAAACCATTCAGACAAAACAAATTTGGCTTGAATGTTCTCATTTCAGGAATCTCCTGAAGGAAGAAGAATGCTAGAATTTCGCAGAAGTCTCCCTGTTTATAAAAAGAAAGAAGCAATATTATCAGTCATATCAAGGAATCAGGTATGTTGAATAGCTGTATTATTAGCAATATTTTATGAATTAAATCTATTGGTTTATTAGTTGTATCATAGACTGAGTTGTGTATCCCCACCATTAGTTTTATAACATTTGGATGTTGATGTCAGTCTTTTCTCATAGCATTGTTGCAAGCCAAGCCTTGTTGGCCATGAGTTGTGTACCCCCAACATTAGTTTTCTCATAGGTTGACTGACTGTTGAGGATCAGTTGTGAGTTGGTTCAGAAAATGAATTCAGTGATATTATGTAAACTGAGAATTTTATTGTGAAATTCAGAACCACTGTAAATACGTAGTTGAATTTTTATTGTAAAAAATTTTAAACCAATGATATCAGGTGAAAGTATATATACGTTATGGTGGTGGTATGGTCGAATTCCAATGCAAGCAGCAGCAAGGATCATCCCTTAAAAAAGGGGTTGTCAGGAGGTGGGGGCGGTGGTGGTTGTCACTTGACTTTGTGCGAAAATATATGCTGATAAAAAATTTAAAGTATAGGATTTATTATTTTATACAGAAGATAGATGGCTGCTATTTGATGATTATCAATTAAATGTTTATCAAACTGTTTGTATCTGTTAAAATTAAAGGAAAAGAGAAGAAACATTTGACTGAAACCGTGTGTTTGAATATAACATGGTCCTTTTGTGGAAGACAGCATTAGAAGTACTATGTAGTGCTTCCTAGTTGTCACACATGATAGTCATTTGTGATCTCTTTTCAAATTTGAGCTCCTTGAGAAGTTTTTTTAGCCATGAGTTCACATGTTACTAAAGTCATGACCTTATATTTAGCCTCGGCATTTGATCTTGCCACAATATTTTGCTACTTGCTTTTCCAAGATACCAAGTTGTCTTCAACTAAAACACAATATTTTGAAGTGGAGCATCTATCACTAGATGAGTCAACCCAATTAGTATTTGAGTACCTAACAATTTGGGTATGCCCTTTATCTTCATAAATACGACCTTTGCCAGAAACATTCTTGATGTATTTCAAGATCCAAATAACTGGGTTCATTGTTCTTGGCATGGTGAGTTCAGCAATTGACTTATCACTCTTACTTCAAAGGCAATATCTAGTCAGGTAACAGTGAGATAATTCAATTCCTAACCAGCCTCCCTTATCGTTCAAGATTTGAAAAAGGTTCCTCTGATTTTGAGACTCAAATCCATTGGTGTGTCTATTGACTTGGCACTTAGTAAACCAGTTTCTTCTAGGATGTTAAAAGCATAATTCCTCTATGAGATGACCAACTCATCCTTAGATTGAGCAACTTCAATACCTAGGAAATAATGAAGCTTACCTAGGCCCTCAGTCTAAAATTGCTAGATATTGTTTGAGTATAAATACCATTCTAATAACTGTCTGTGATAACAATGTCATCTACATAGACAATAAGGTAGATGCATTCTTGAGGGAAATGACGATACAAGACAGAGTGATCGATTTCATTTCGCATCATCCCAAATTGTTGCACAACATTTTGAAAGCGTCCAAACCAAGCTCGAGGGATTAAGTCCATAGAGAAACTTGCAAAGTCGACACGCCATAGTAGAGGACTCCCTCTGAGCAACAAACCTAGGAGGTTGCTCCATGTACGCTTCATCAAGATCACGATGAAGAAATGCATTCTTAATATCAAGCTGGAAAAGGGGTCACTGATGAATGACAACTATGGAGAAAAGAAGTCTCACAAAAGCCATCTTGGTGACTAAAGAGAAGGTGTCAGTGTAAATCTTAGCCATAAACCTTTGTATATCCTTTTTTGACCAGTCGAGCCTTATACAAATCAATAGTGCCGTCAAGACCAACTTTAAGGGTGTACAACTAACGACACCCAATAGTAGATTTGTCGATAGGAAGAGAAATCGGCTTCCAAGTACCACTGCTCTAAAGAGCACACATCTCGTCAATCATGGCTTGTCTCCATTCTGGTTGTGATAATGTTTCACCTGGAGAATTGGGAATAGACATAGAAGACAAACAAGTATAGTGTGTAGGTGAAATGTGATGATAACTAAGACAAGTATAATGGGGAGATGGGTTATGTGAAAAACAATACCTTTACAAAGGGCAATTAGCTAGTCGAGGTTAGAAGGTAGGATTGAATCCAGTGCAGGAGGTGGAATTGGGGAAGAGTTAGGCATGACCTCTAGTATATCGTCACTTGTCATGGGAGGGTTCAATAAAGCATTGTTCATTGCCTGTGGTTGGCATTGATACACCTAAAGAGGTTATGAAGGTGGCAGTGGATCATCCTAAATCATAGCAAATTCATCTAGTGAGGAAAGAGGATGAAGAACAGAGGTACTAGATGGGGCGAGACACCAGAGGTTGGTTTTAAGAATGGCAGACTCAAAGTAAGGAACAAACTTAAAGAAGGAAAAATTAGCAAAGATGAAGTACATGTTGATATTTGGGGAAAAGAAATGATATCCTTTCTGAAAGTGATGATATCCCAAGAAATTTGAAGGAATGAGGAGAGAGTTTGTCATGACCAAGAGTGAGATTATGGATAAAGCAAGTGAAAACAAAAATCCGAGGAGAAAGAGTGTACAATGGAGAATGTGGAAAAAGGATAGTGTGAAACCTGGTTGTCGAGGATAGAGAATGACATACGATTAATGAGATATCAAGCCATAAAAACAACACCCTAGAAATGTTGAGGAACATGACCATGAAGAAGTGTTTGACTAGTTTCAACAATGTGTCTGTTTTTGCACTTAGCCACCTCATTTTGTTGAGATGTATATGGATAGGAGGTTTGATGGAGAATGACATTGGATGCCATAAACTGTTGAAACTATTGAGACAAATATTCACGAGCATTATCACTGTGAAAATAGGGGATAGGGATACCAAACTGCGCTTTTATTTAATGATAAAATTTCTCAAAAATGGAAAATAACTCAGATTGATGTTTCATTAACCAAACCCAAGTACAACGAGAAATCCTCAATAAAAGTAACAAAATAGTGAAAACCAGAGGAGGTATCAATATGAGATGGACCCCAAACATCATAATGAACTAATGAAAAAGGAGACACAACTTGCTTATTGACTCTATCAAGGAATGTGATGAACATGTTTTCCTAACTGACACGACTCACAATCTATACTAGATAAATGTTGTAGACTTGACACCATCTTCTACATCTTGGTCTGACCAGGATGTCCTAGTTGAACATGAATCATTAGTGGAGAAGTAGCAAATGCACATATCGGAGGAGACACAGGGAGATAGTATAGGTCATGCGACTAACATCGGATGCCAGTCGTCCGTCTTAAGATCTATTCTTGCAAAAAAATTTTAGTAAAGGTTAGAACAAGATCATGGGATTGGATGAGACGAGTAACAAACAATAAATTAGGACAAAATAAAGAACAGTTAGCGAAGACAATGGTAGAAAGTGAAAAGAAAAGAAAACGATTACCAGAGATATGATTAGATGCATTAGAGTCAAATACCCAGGGAAGGAGATTGAGAGAAACAAGTAGTAGATTTACTGGCATGTGCTACTGAAGCAGTGGTGCTAGGGTTTTGGAGACTTTCATACTAATGGAGAAATTCTTCGTAGGTAGCTGGAGTGACACAGGGCTGGTTAGTAGGAGTGGTAGGCATAGGTGGAATAGTAGTAGGAGCTTGAGTAGCATTAGCAAGATGTGGTGGTTTGCCACACAACTTCCAGTAATAGTCAATGGTATGACCAAGACGATGACGATGATTGCACTTACAACGATTCTTGCTAGAAGAACCTTTATAAGGGTTGCTAGAATTGCTATTATGGGAAGCAAGGGTAGATGTTCCCCCGCTAGCAAAAGTAGGGGTCTTAATGGCTGAGTTAGGTAGGATCCTAAGGAGTGCAAATGAGGCATATATCATTGTCGGGGGTGATTGGTGATCCAAGAATTTGATGTCGTGCAACAGAGTACTTCGGTGATAAATCATAAAGGGCCAAGATCATGAAGAAGGTACTATGGTTTTCCAGTTTCTTCTTAGCCTTGGCGTGGTTAGAGGAAGCAAGTGGGAGAAGCTCATTAAAATCATGTAGGGTTGTATGCAGATAACCAAGATAGGCAGACATGGGCCATCAAATCGTTGTGGAGTAAGAAGAGTCACGAGTTCTTGTCACACACTGTAGAGTCTCTGAGTGTCATTAGTATAAAGAGCATGAGCCTCACTCCAAACATATCTGAAAGTCTCATGAGGCCTAACAATTGGTTTAAGGGTTGGGTGAATGATGGATTTGAAAACACTACGTACTTTGGCATCAATTTTCCTCCATCGTTCTTACTAAGTTGCAGGTATTGAGTCAACAGTTGTAGTGAGATAGGATTTCTGCCCCAACCCACTAATCTATAAACCAATGTCAGAAGCCCACATAGAATAATTGGAACCATTCAATTTCTCAATAGACAATAGAAGGTTTAAGAAAATAGGAGTCCACTTTAGGTGTTGTGCTAGACACCATCAAGATACTACAACAGATAAAAATTACCATAAAAGAGTACTTGAAAAGCAAAAAATAAGAGAAAGGAGGTCTTCGTCAAAAGTGGTCCAAATGGGCTGAAAAGCCAGGGAAGAGGTTGCCTAGGGAAGATTAAGAGAACGTTAGAAATTGCATCTCAAATGGAAGTCCCATGTCGCCATAGAGTCTGTTTAGTGTGTCAACGAATATGTGCATGAGATCACATTAGTAGGAGTATCGGCTCGTCGTGGCTGAGGTTGTGTAGATCGGCTTCCAGCAAGTCAAATGGTGGGCGCATCGGTCGGAAAGGATGCTGGAGATGCAGCGGTGGCCGGAAAACGTCGCCAGAAAAGTATAATAAGGTTGTCAAAGTACTAGCAACAAGAAGGGAAGGCTAACCAGAGAGGGTTACCCAAAAAAAATGTTCTGAGGACAGTGGGTCCTTCGGGCAAAAAACAGTTTCAGAACAAAAAAAATAAGGATTAGGCTCAGATACCATGCTAAAATTAAAGGAAAAGAGAAGAAACATTTGACTGAAACCATATGTCTGAATACAATACAGATGAGGGATTATACAAGCATAATGTATGAAGAGATATAGTTCTCCTAACTCAGACAGTGTGCCTAAATACTTTGTTTCCTTATTTTTAACAGTATCGTATGGTTAGCTTTAGCAGAATTATCTATGACTGAGAAGTATTTTGGTTTGTGGGGGTAGAATGCCATGCCCAAATCAATAATCAGAAAAAGCTTGGGATTTGACCTATATAATTTCTTATAGCTTAATGTATGAGTCGGGGGGTTATAGAATGTACTTAATGTCCTCAGCAGTCTGTATGGTCCTTAAGATTCTTGGAGTGATACACAACTTTTTCAGCTTTTATACGGTCACTACTAGTGTCACTAGAAACACTCTTTTGACAGAGCTACTGATGTTATTGTGACAGTAAAGCTTTTATAATATATAATAATCAGACATGATGCCGTATGCATCTTGGTTAAGTTCATCCTTTACTTTGATTCACATATGCAGATTGGTTGCAGGTACATATATGATTTAAACATAGTTCATAATCTTAATTTCAATCCTTTTAAAGCTAGATATTTATAATTTGTTTGACAGTTATTAAATGGCATATTTTTTAGGTAGTTATTATTTCAGGCGAAACAGGTTGTGGCAAGACAACACAAATTCCACAATTTATTTTAGAATCTGAGATAGAATCAGTTCGTGGAGCTGCTTGTAATATTATATGCACACAGCCAAGACGCATTTCAGCCATGTCTGTTTCTGAAAGGGTGGCCTCTGAGAGAGGGGAGAAATTGGGCGAATCTGTGAGTTTATCTGCCAAATACAATTATTCTTATTATACAATCCAAACCTGTTGCTGTTCTGTTTTCTTAGAATTTCAGTATTTCTCTCTATCTATTGCTTGCTCTCATACTTGCTTTCTCTCTCTCTCTCCTCCTGAAAGGTTGGATATAAAGTTCGGCTTGAGGGTATGAAAGGGAGAGATACCCATCTTCTCTTTTGCACCACAGGCATTTTATTAAGAAGATTACTAGCTGATAGAAAGTTAAAAGGTGTAACACATGTTATTGTGGATGAAATTCATGAGCGTGGGATGAATGAAGGTAGAGTTCTGAGCTTTATTAAATCTATTTCTTTTAGAACATTTCTAAATATTTCATATTCTTGCATTTTTTGTGACAGATTTTCTGCTCATTATCCTTAAAGAACTCCTTCCACACCGACCGGAACTGAAACTGATTTTGATGAGTGCTACCCTAGATGCAGAGCTCTTTTCTTCGTACTTTAATGGGGCTCCGGTTATGTTTATTCTGGTGCGTCACTGAAATTGAGTGACATTCCTTATGTTATAAGGGGGGATAGTAGTGTCTTTGGCAATTTCTTATGATCAATGGATCATGAACCTCTGACTACAAAGATATAAAATAAGATGATTTGAAAGTGTTAAGGGAGTAAACAGGTGTGCAAACTAGGTATAATATCATCATAGATGGGAATAAAATTGCTCTAGAATTCATGTTTCGATTTAGTTTATATTTTTGTTTTTAGAATTTTTGTTACCCTTTTCTTTGGGATAAACATTCTAATTTTTTTATATAAAGGACAGTATTTTGGTGCCTAGAACTATAGATTTTCCCTTTTCTTATTGTTTGGATGGATATGTTTATCAATATAGGGCATCACATTCTCCGTTAGAACTCACTTTTTGGAGAACATTCTTGAAATGACGGGCTACAGATTAACTCCTTATAATCAAATTGATGATTTTGGTCAAGAAAGGATGTGGAAAATGAACAAACAGGCCCCAAGAAAGAGGAAAAGCCAAATTGCTTCTGCTGTAGAGGTATTTAAGAAATTCAGGACTGCAGTTGCTTACCTGTTTAGAATTTTCTTAATTTTAGTTCATTTTGGAAAATGTATGACCAGGATGCAATTAGAGCAGCTGATTTTGAAGATTACAGCCTTCAGACACAAGAGTCTTTGTCATGTTGGAATCCTGACTGTATTGGTTTTAGTCTCATAGAATATATTTTGTGCAATATATGTGAGAATGAAAGGCCTGGTGCTGTTTTGGTTTTCATGACTGGATGGGATGATATAGGCTCTCTGAAAGAGAAGCTCCTGGCACATACTGTCTTGGGAGATCCAAACCGTGTTTTGTTGCTTACATGTCATGGCTCAATGGCTAGTTCAGAGCAGGTAATGTTCTGTCTGCTTGATGACTAATTTGTTTTAGTTGATTTTATACAATCTGTATGTATGATGATTCATTGTCTGAAAATAGTTTTAACATGTTTGTGCTTAGTCTAGTCTTTGGTTAAAGAAAGGTGTTATGTGCCTTGTCTCCCTGCATATGATCAATATTTAGATAGATTTTACATAATGGATATGGTGATATGCAGAGATTAATATTTGAAGAACCTGAAGTTGGAGTTAGAAAAATAGTGTTAACAACAAATATTGCTGAAACAAGTATCACGATAAATGATGTTGTTTTTGTTCTTGACTGTGGAAAGGCAAAAGAAACATCATATGATGCACTGAACAACACGCCTTGTTTGCTTCCTTCATGGATCTCTAAGGTTTCTGCTCAACAAGTAAGGTTATACTTTAGTTGATTGTGTGTAATTTATCATTTCATAATACGTTTGGTATTGCTAGACATCATTTTTAAATCTGTCTTCTTTATCCTTAATATATACATACTTTATCCTTTATATGTTTGGTAATGCATAGTTCATAATGTTTAGTTGGCTGAATGTTGTGGACACTGGAGTATTGAAACCATAAATGTTGATATATTGGCAGTAATCCAGATTAGAATGTGAGTTATTCTATGTTAACAACTGTGCATTTTTTTGGTAGACGAAGGCTTGGCTCTCCAACTTGCGGTCAGCATTGAGAGGAGAGTGGCTGTGTGTTCTTTTTAGTTGTGTAACAAACATGTTTTCAGGAAGAAATGTACACAGAATATATTTTATGAAGCTTGATAGATCTTGTATTTACTCACTAATCATCATTTGCGCCATGAGCTTGAATGACACATTGGAAGTAGTAACAAAGGTAGGACTGTGTAGGAAGTCATGAAAAGATAGAAATCTGAGGTGGAATAATGGAATTCTACTATTCCAGGCCAAAACCTTACAGAGAGCTTCAGATATGAAGCCTTAATTTTATGGCAAAATCTTATTACAGTAGTTCCTAAGGAGCTTTGTAGACTACTCAAAACCCCAAGTAACTAGCATCCTTACCATCCATTGCATATGGCTTAAGTAAAACAAACCATCTAATCTAAGTTCACTAAAAGGTCTTGTCACATGACTTTTTAAATGACTTAGAACAACATCATTGGCTGCCCCTACAAATAAACATAAGATATAACTCAAACTTTGGGCAAGAGTGCATATGTCATTCAAGAGAATGAATGTCATTTGTTGCTGACAATTATAACAGCCTTGTCTTGAAATTGCCATTTTGTTGAAAGTCTTGGTTATGTGCCATTTTGTAAAGTTTAAGGATGAAAATCAATTAGACACCAGGATCATAATGGCAAAATGCAGTATATCCGCAAAATCTTCATATAGTCAATTACCAGCCACCTATGACCTTAATTATTAATCGTGAATGAAATTATTGGACCTTAAATGCTGATATTGTTATCTGAATATTCCCCTGAATCTTGTTTTTCTAGAGAAGAGGAAGAGCTGGTCGGGTTCAACCTGGAGAGTGTTACCATCTCTATCCTAGATGTGTGTATGATGCTTTTGCAGAGTATCAGTTGCCAGAAATTTTGAGAACTCCTTTGCAATCTCTCTGTTTACAAATCAAAAGTCTAAGACTTGGAAGTATATCTGAGTTCTTGTCTAGGGCCTTGCAGTCTCCTGAGATACTTGCGGTAATGATAAATTTGATTTATTCTTTAGAATTCCATCAATTCATGTACTTTTCTTTTATTTAATAAATTTATTTATTCATTTATTTTGTTGGTTATTTATATATAAATCTGTACCAGTCATTTTAGTTGTTTTATTCATAGGTACAAAATGCAATTGAATATTTAAAAATAATCGGGGCTTTGGATGAGGATGAGAATCTCACTGTTCTAGGTTGGTGGATCCCTTGCTAGTACTGGAAATTTTGGCTTATTAATTCCTCTTGAAATGATGAAGACTTACACTTGGTCCTTCAATTGACAGGGCGCTATCTGACAATGCTTCCTATGGAGCCCAAACTTGGCAAGATGCTAATATTAGGTGCTATTTTCAATTGCCTGGATCCCATATTGACTGTTGTTGCTGGGCTTAGTGTGAGGGATCCTTTTCTAACACCATTGGATAAAAAAGATGTAAGTTGTTCCCGTTTTAGAGGATTGAGTAATGTTTGAAAAGCTAATCCCTAGGTCACTCAAAATTTAATTATATGACTCTGTTTTCACTTGTTCCCTCTTGGCATGAACATATTACATAACTATAACATTTTCTTTTGTATTTTTTAGCTCTGTTGCTAAACACTAATTTCAATTGAATTTGCTTTAAGAACCCAGCTCTGCTGAAATTTATTTAAATTGGTCTCTTTTATTGCATACATATGGAAATATGGTATTAGGAATAAAAAGTCTGCTGAAAATTTTCTTCTCTTTAGTCTACCCTGCCTTCTTTGGTAGAATTTGATTTTGTGTTGTGTTTAGTATAATAGAACAAGTTTTTATTCAGTTTTTTTTAATTCATTGCATCACAGTCACAGCACTTGTACAATAATTTATTTCTTCTGTTTTGCATTAGCTTGGCAATCATGATTACCTATATAGTCAGTATGTGCTGACTATAACTTGTTTTCTTGAATATCTTTTCTTTTTCTATCTGTTAGTCTTCTATCTCCACTAGTTTGCCAGTTAATTCTTCTGAGCTTCTTCTCTCTATATCTATCTATCTATCTATTTATATGTATATATATAGCATTGGATATGTATGCCATTCTTATTCTCCTTTTCTTTCACAAGATTTTCTATAGAAGTATCTTTTCCTAATTAAGAAACCTTTTTTTTATCCCTAGCAACATACTATTATTGGGTGAAATTTATGTGGGCCTCATTAAATTATTTGGGGTCCAATTTTCTATTGAGTGGTACCCACATGAAATTCATCCAACTATAGTTTTGAAAGAAGTGTGTTGCTAGCATGTCTCCAGAAAAGAATTATAGTATGCATTTTGTATACTGCATGAAAGGGATTTTTAACTGCAATTTTAAAGAAAAATAAATAAAACTTCTACACTGGATTTCATTGCCAAAATTATGTCATGATCTTTTTGACATTTTTATCAATGCAAGAGTTAGTATAAGTACTATTTGAGTTAATTAGATATATTTAAAGTCTTTAATGGATATGGTCACTTTCAGGACAGCAGTATATGTAATGGCCCATTTATTTTCCAACTCATTGAGTGTTTGTCTTGTCTTGAACTGAATTTCATTATTTGACAGTTCAAAGTTCTTCATTGTAGCTTGCAGAGGCAGCAAAATCTCAATTCTGTGGTGCATACAGTGATCACCTTGCACTTGTAAGGGCATATGAAGGTTGGAAAGATGCTGAAATGGACCTGGGTGGATATGAATACTGCTGGAAAAATTTTCTTTCCTCACAATCCATGAAAGCTATTGATGCTCTTCGGAGAGAGTTCATATGCCTGCTCAAGGATATTGGATTAGTTGATAGCAACACAGCCAGCTGCAATGCATGGAGCTCTGATTTAAATCTTATCCGAGCAGTCATTTGCTATGGTCTATATCCTGGAATTTGTTCTGTAGTGGTATGTCCTTTTATATGACAAACATAATATATGAATGTAGAAGCCTTCCCCCCACTAATCAGTGGTGGGTGGAGGTCAGGACCAAGAGGGGCAGTTGCCCCTTCACTCCTATTTTGCTTTAACATTACATGCCATTTTAACATGTTTTACAACTCATCTTTCCAGAATGTGTCCTTCCTCAATTATCTAATCTTTGTTATATCCTAATTTTCTTTCTCCACTTCTTTTATCATGTTAAAAAAAAGGTGCTATGTACCCACAAAAAAAAAAGGAATGATGTCAATATACAACCATACAAAAAAGCACACTAAACTCTATAGGTCATGATTTAAGAGACAATTAATTATCTAATGGCTTGGTCAGCCTAATTGTGGTTATTTATGAGTTAATCGTTGATTCTAGCATTGCTCTAGTATAGTTTGTACAAAATACTGTTTTGTACGTGTACTTCTAAATTTTCTTTCTTAATTATATATGAAGAGATATAATCAAGTATAATTTAAATTTAAATTAGTTTGTGTTCTGTTTAGTGTCAGTTATACTACACAATGACAATATATTGTATTTGACTCAATTATATTTTTAATAATATATCGTTATTTAAATTTTAAACTTTTGGTCATCAAGTTCTCATATTGGTAGATGCCCATCCCGAAATTTAGTTTTGGTTACTGTCCTCAAATAGTTCATTGTTTGTAGTTGTACAATATGTTAATATTGTATGTTAGCATATTATGTTTTGAGAATAATATGAGAATATAAATAAGATGTAATTTCATTTGCAGCATAACGAGAAATCTTTTTCTTTGAAAACAATAGAGGATGGTCCAGTGCTCCTATATTCGGTTAGTCCATTCAAACCTTTACAATTTGCTGCTGGTTGTGAAACATTTAAAATAATTTTCTTCAGGTTTTTATGTTGCCTTTTGATTTTTAAATATATATATATATTTTGCTTTTCTTTTAAATTGAATTTTCATTTCATTTGCCTAGAACTCAGTGAATGCTCGGGAAACTAAGATTCCATATCCATGGCTAGTTTTTAATGAGAAGATAAAAGTGAACTCAGTTTTTCTCCGTGACTCAACAGCTGTGTCTGATTCAGTGGTGCTTCTGTTTGGTGGAGGCTTATTGAAAGGAGACGCTGTATGTGTGATGTATATTTTATTGCTTTTTTTGTTTATTATATATTCCATAAAATGTTTTCAATTTCAAATTGCTGTCTCAGTTTTAGTTGTCTGATGTTCTACTGGAATTCAACCCCTTTCTATCAGGATAATCACTTAAAAATGTTGGGAGGATATGTAGAGTTTTTCCTGGAGCCCAGTGTTGCGGAAATGTACCAGAGTATAAGGAGAGAACTTGATGACTTCATTCAGATCAAAGTATGTGCAAATTAATTTCATGCTCCTACTACCTTGATGCAAATAGAACTAGCATTCTGTTTTAGTGTTTTTTCTCTTTGTAATCTGCATTAATGACACGATAGTTAACTTTTAATTTGAACTTTGTATTTGGCAGCTACTCTTTCCAAGAATGGGCATACAGTGGTATCATGATCTCCTTTCTGCAGTTCGGCTACTTATTTCGAACGACAAATGTGAAGGTAAATTTGTATTTGGTCGCCAGGTCCTTGAACCATCAAAGAAATCTATTATGATGGCCTCACACCCAACCTTGGTTTCAAGGACTGAGAGTGGACCTGGAGGCGATAATTCTAAAAGTCAGCTCCAAACCTTGCTTACAAGAGCAGGATATGCAGCACCCATCTACATGACTAAACAATTGAAGAACAATCAGTTTCAGGCTACAGTCGAATTAAATGGAATGCAGATAATGGGTCAACCTTGTAACAACAAAAAGAGTGCTGAAAAAGATGCTGCAGCTGAGGCATTGCAATGGCTGATGGGTGGAAAGCAAACAGGCAGGGAGTATATCAATCAGGTGTCAATGTTACTTAAGAAAAGTAAGAAGGATCACAATTAAGCAAAGTAATAAGCTCCGTGCAAATGTAAAGGAGCCCGAGGTAAGGATGTATGTGGTACGTGCTCTCTTCTAGAGTGACGTGGTTTGACGGGGCGTTGTTCCTTTATAGTCCTGGATCATTGAGTCAATTTGTTCACGAAAACCGCCAAGCCCCTATCCAACATTAAACAGATTGAATTTGAAGTTGGAAGATATCCATTCTTGGTTGAAGCAAATAAAGGACCACCTGTGAACATGAAGCAAGTAACTGCAAATTAAGGCTTGAGGATATTAAACTATTTGTTGTTTTTACATCATCAGCGAGAAAATAGATTTGGCAAGGTCATACAATAGGAGGGATTGGTACATAGCATTCATTCATTGGGTTTTGGGTGGGTTTATTTGGGGGAGGGGGGATATTTCAGCCGGAAATGATGCCACTCTCGAATTCCAGGATCTTGACCCATTAATTCTTTGTACAGTGATTATCAATTTTGACATCATTAAACCCAAAATATGTTGACATCTTGTTCTGTGTCTGGGAGCAAAACGAGATGATTAAAGTAACAGGTTTTGGACAAAATTGCAGGTGACAGAAATAGAAAACTGAAACGATTGTTCAGCATCAGTAGATTTTGGGCGGTGACAAATATACAAGTAGGAATTGATCATGTTATTAGTTGTCTCAAGACGGCAAGACCTACAAGGAATAAGCGCAATGCGGTCCTGTTGCCAGCTAAACATAGTGTTCGATCGAACGAATTTGGATTAAATATGAAATTGATTCTTGAAAAATAATCTTTTTTATTTTGAATCTTTTAAAAGAAATTTTAATTTTAATTTTTTAAATTTATTTTTTATTTTTATTTTTATTTTTAATATTAAATATTTTAATTTTAATTTTTCTTATTTTTTAAATAATGATATAATAGTTATTTTTACATTTTAGTGATTTGTTATGTTCCAAATATAATAAGATAATTATATAATTTGTTAAATTGTGTTGTTAAATGTTTTATAAATTAGTTTAATATCATTAATTGTTTTAATCAGATAGAAATTTAAAAATAT
>JAMLFT010004865.1:0-18651 GCA_026544285.1 Pachyrhizus erosus | reverse complement strand
TTTAATTAAACATTAAAATTATTTTGTATTAATTAAATATTTTTTACATGTCTTATGGTAATATAAAAAAAAAAAAAAAAGTAAGAGAGAGAAAAATGGAACGAAGAAGATTATTTACCTATTGATATGTGTAAAATTAAGGATAAGAATATAAATTTGATAGTAGTTTCATTTCTTATAAAATAAAATAATAGAAAATATAATAATAAAAATGGGTAAATAACTACTTTGATCTTAAAAATTTGAAACATTGATAATTTTGTTTTTAAAATAAAAAAAATTCTTAATCTAATATTTTAATTTAAAAAAATAATATTTTAGTTTTGTCATAAAAATTAATAATAAATCATCCTTAAATATTATAACTTAATATCATATTGATTTTTATATATTACAATTTAATAACAAAATAATCTAATAAAAACTCAACAAAAAGATTAAAATGTTATACTTTTTTAAATTTAGAAACTATATCAATAATTTATTTATTTTAA
The DNA here is from genome assembly GCA_026544285.1 of Pachyrhizus erosus. Taxonomy (NCBI): domain Eukaryota; kingdom Viridiplantae; phylum Streptophyta; class Magnoliopsida; order Fabales; family Fabaceae; genus Pachyrhizus; species Pachyrhizus erosus. The sequence goes on along the minus strand of JAMLFT010004865.1, from coordinate 18,157 downwards.
AGATAAAATTATTAACATATAACACTTTCAAATATTAAAATAGTAATTTATTCTTATAAAAATACTAGTAAAACTAAATGAAAAATACTAATAAATGTTCTTATAATAATGGTTAAAGAATTAAGAGTAAAAGTTTTCGTAGAAAAGTATTACTAATGTATTTTCACGGTGATTTTTAATGTAACTTTGGTAATTATAATACAAAATTTTATTTATTGACTTCTTTAATGAATTCGTTTGAGGTATTAATTAATGTGACTATTGAACAAAATCTTATAAACATTGTAGATTTATAGCCATTTTTTTAACTTACATTTAAAGTTTTATTTTAGTAACTCATGCAATAAAGATTGATATTTAAGGTCAATGATGATTATTGAAATAAAATTGTAATTTTCTTTAAGAAAATAACACTGAAAATTGTTTAAGAAATATATTTAACTTTTTTATCCATTTTTTTTTTTTTGGAAATGTAGTTATTAGAAAGTTCTTTGAATTGATGAAAAAGTTCTTACTTATATAATATTAAGTATGTCCCTTTAGACTTTTGTTCTTACCGAGATTGATACTGAGTCTCTAGTTGAGCTTCTGCTATTTATCTTTGTTGTTATCAAGCCTATATGGAGAAATAGGAAGGAAAGGTTCTTACAACAATAATTCTGAAACTCAAGTTAGTATTGATGTAGAAGCCCGGCCAGAAGACTCAGTAGTATCGATCTTTGTAAGAACAACCTTAATAACCTTATCCTGAAAAAAACTGAAAGAAAAACCTTGGGCTTTCAAGCCCATTTCATTAATTTTCTTTTGTTAATGGGTAAGAGGAGAACTTCAAAATAGTTAAGCCCAATTTGTTGAGAGTTTCTAATACCACTGTATTGCCTCCTTCCCCAAACCCGGCGACGAATTATAATAACAGATACAGCATTTTTAGTAGTATAAGAAATTTTATTGAAAGATAATACAAAAGTTTCATTATTAAATTAGAATTTCATAGACATGTACTATTTGTGTAAAATATTTTGTACTGTGAATGAATTAGAAACTAATTTTAACATAACTTATGAAATTATTATTATAAAAATTAATGGATTTATTATACATAACAGTTGTATGAGCAAATATATTATTCATTCATTAAATTATATAGTTTAAGAGGGAAAAAATCAAAATTAAATATGCGACTAGAAAAGTTAACAAAGTTTGCAAGTCATATTCATTTATTTTTTTAATAAATGAATATAAGTGATTAACCATATAGACAGTATTGTTGGCCCAATTATTTGTTTCCAGCTATCCTCTAGCATTATTTTTAATTGTTTACTTACTATCGATCGAATGGTGTCCAATCGCTTATGTAACTTGGCCACTTGAAGAGTCCCTGCCGGCTAACACGATAAGAACAATAAGAAGAAAATTATTAATAATATTTTTTAAATATTTCATAAAATAAAAAATGATTTGTTTTTTATAGAAAAATTTTACTATTTGATGTAATTTTATTGAAATTTAATCATATTTTTTAATATAAAAAAGCTTTTATTATTTCTTTCATCAATGTCCTTAAAATATTCCTGAATAAGACTAATGGTAAAACTAAAATTGGAATCCAAACTTGAAATTAAAACCTTAGGAGCAGACGCTAACTTTGGTAACACGTCCCACGTTTGCTTGGCGGGACCAATGTGATTGGATCCATATTCCATAGCATCATTAAATCGATTTTGTACCGAGAAATACGCAACATATATATATACCTTTGAAACAAAAAAATCAGAAGTAACTTTATGTTAGTAATGCGTTTTTATTAACACGTTATAAGAAGTGAGTGAGTTTTAGAAGCATAAGCAGTATCAAAACCTATATTATAGATGGTATTGAAAAGTATATAATACTGATGAAATACATGTCTACATTGACCAGCGAGTAGCGAGATACCGTGGCAGTACCTGCATGACGATGACCAAGATGAAGGAGATCAGATGATAATGGCTATCGTTGAGACTTATCATTTTACCTACCCTCTCTTACAATTATAGGGTTAGAGTTAGACACAGATACTACATCATCGACATAGACACTTTGATTTTTGTGTTGGCCTTTCGTTTGTTTGCTTATTTAGGAATTAAGATATACAATAATTTTGTAAGAGTTGGTAGTGCTAGTATCGTAAATAACAGCACGTGCATCGGAATTTTCATTTAGTTTTTGTTCAGTTGAATTTGATGATAGTTTATTGCGTCAGATCCGCCATGGACGCATCTTCGGATGCCTTTGTCTGATTTCCTCTTTCTTTGGTTTTCAATTGTCATGGGACTGAGTCTAACTCCAAGACACAACCCTGTTCTTCCAACCAAATCTCCAATTCTCAGTCGCACACATTCTCGTTCTCAAACCATGAAGTGAGTGCTTTAACTTTTCCTCTCTCTCTCTCTCTCTCTAAGCTCATGCGCCGATGTTTGAAAAATAATTTTCGATGTCAATTTACAAAGTAGGAAACAAAGAAAAAAGATGAAGGAAAAGGAACATATGATAAATGAAACGAATACGTGGTTCGAGGATACTTATCTTGGACCTATCTCTAGTTTAGTTGCCGCATTTATACTTCTTTCCGTTATTCTTCCTTCTTTTTTGGCTTTGAGTTCAAATCTACATAATCTTTGGCTACGACTTTTATTTGATGTATGTCCATAGACTCGTTTCCACTTCGTAAAACAAAAGGTGAATTTAGATTGTGAGTAACAAATATGTTTGCTTAATTCAAATTCACATCTAATAAGACTTGAACTTATGAGTGACAGAAAAATCTAGGGATCATTTGTGGCCTATGGCTCCTGCTGTACATAATAACATAGATTTTTTTTCCCTAACGTTGTTTGATAGGTTTATGTCGATAGTTGATGAGATTACTCACGACCAAGGACCTAAAATATTGCATTCCTATTTTCAGTAGACTAGAGAATTTTCCAATGGGAGTTTAAATCTATTTAATCTTTCGTTCCAAAAATTTCCAATGGAACTTGGAAATTTGTTTTTATCCTGCTACACATAACATACCTCGTTAAACGGAATTTGCTGGAAGTTTAGCTTTGTTTGAAGTGGAGTTTCTTATAAATCTGTGACATTCAATTTTTGGATAAATATTCCTTGACAGATTTGTTTTGACCTGAAACACAATGCTTTAATAACATTAGACTGCAAGGTAGAAACACCAATCTAGTGTTGTTCTGCTCTAACAAAGATATAATTTTACTTTATTTGAAATAGGCATAGTTTTCCTTAATTTAAGGTTTTGAAAACCTGTTGCTATCTCAACCGTCACTAACACTAGTGTACCATATAATGATTTACTGTATTTAAATGGCACAAATAGATCTCTTATGAGATGCTCAAGTAAGCATTGGTCATGAGACAGCGCACCATATAGTGATTTAGAATTGAATATACAATTCTTGAAGGGCTTATTATATGTATGCATTTGGAATTTTCACTAAGAAACTGTTAATTATGTGACACTAAGAAAAATGAGATCCTAGATGCCTACAGCACATCAGTCTTCACGCAATTCTGTGTTTTACTCCTGCCTTTTTCTGCTTTCCTTTACTTTTCATTCTGCATCTGAGCTGCGACAATGATTTGCACAGCTATGGTTTACTTATGCATTATCCTTCTTGCTTTATAATTATTTTTCACAGAACAACACAGATCTTTGGTGTGTCTATCTCCCTCATTCTTATCAACCTGGCTGCTATTATGGAGCGTGCTGATGAAAACCTTCTTCCATCTGTTTACAAAGAAGTTAGTGAAACATTTAATGCTGGACCATCTGATTTGGGTTACCTAACATTCATAAGGAATTTTGTTCAGGGATTGTCATCTCCTCTGGCTGGTATACTTGTTATCAACTACGATCGCCCAACAATTCTTGCTATGGGCACTTTCTGTTGGGCTTTATCTACAGCTGCTGTGGGTGTTTGCCACGATTTTTTGCAGGTTGCATTCTGGAGAGCAATAAATGGATTTGGTTTGGCAATTGTCATTCCAGCACTCCAGTCTTTCATTGCTGATAGCTACAGGGATGGAGTGAGAGGAACTGGGTTTGGATTACTCAGTCTCATTGGTAACTTAGGAGGCATAGGAGGTGGTGTTTTGGCTACTGTCATGGCTGGCCAACAGTTTTGGGGCATACAAGGATGGCGATGCGCCTTCATTTTGATGGCAACTTTGAGTGCATTAATTGGATTTCTTGTTTTAATATACGTTGTTGACCCAAAAAAAAGATTTCCCATCCCTCGTGATGCTAGTGAGAGTTCAGACAGGTAATGACATTTTGCAACTAACATCGCCAATGTGGCATTTAGCACAACTTTTAGTACTTCATGAACTCCTCCAAGCTATCTGTTATATTGTTTCATCCTCACGAATAATAATTGAGTGCTTTGTATATCTTCAATTTGTAATTGTTGGTAAATCATCTGTGTGTATTAACAGGGATGACTCTGTCTATAAAGGCAATGCTAATGCTGCATCAATTTGGATGGACTCTTGGGCAGCCACGAAAGCTGTGATCAAAGTGAAAACATTTCAAATAATTGTCTTACAGGGCATTATTGGATCACTGCCGTGGACTGCCATGGTGTTCTTCACAATGTGGTTCGAACTAATTGGTGAGCATGAAGTCAACTTATTTACATAAAGATGCTAATGCAACATAGCAATTTGCAAAATTCTATTTTTCTTACACTTTTACTACATGTTAAGATCACTAATAGCCTACTCAAAAGTATAACCTTTATCTTTTATGAGGCGTATAATTGTAATCTGTATCGTACATATGAATGAGGAAAACTTTTTTCAACTTGCTTGACACGATGAATTGATTTTATGCAGGTTTCAATAATAATACTTCAGCAACCCTCCTGAGTCTTTTTGCTATTGGATGTGCTATGGGGTCCTTCATTGGTGGATCAATAGCTGATAAATTATCACAAATCTACCCTCATTCTGCTCGTATCATGTGTGCACAGTTTAGTGCCTTTATGGGCATTCCATTCTCATGGTTTCTTCTTAAGGTGATCCCTCAGTCAGTAAGTAGTTTCCCGACCTTTTCGATCACCCTCTTTATAATGGGTCTAACTATCAGCTGGAACGGTGCGGCTGCAAATGCTCCTATGTTTGCTGAGGTAGTCCCTGTCAAGCACCGTACCATGATTTATGCATTTGATCGAGCTTTCGAAGGCTCGTTTTCTTCTATTGCGGCTCCTCTGGTAGGGATTCTCTCTGAGAAAATGTTCGGCTATAGTTCAAAGTCTGTTGATCCCATCAAAGGATCTTCACCAGAGGCTCTTGCCTTGTCAAAGGGCCTTCTTTCAATGATGGCTGTTCCATTTGGATTATGTTGTTTATGCTACACACCTCTATATTACATATTTAAGCGGGACCGTGAAAATGCTAGAATGCTTGTTGTGAAAGAGGAGGAGATGACGTGAGACTGTTTTTAAGAAAGATAGATCATGTTAAAGGAACCCTCTAACTCTCGTCCTCTGCTTGTGAAACCCTATTTAATTGGAGTCTAAAGCTCCGAAAATACGTGCATCATCTTCCCCAGTAGACACGGAACTTTTGAAACCAACCTCAAATAATGAGCTCATTAGTTTTTTATTTGAAGAATCCAGGTTAACCATACGTTCGTGCTTCAGTCATGGCGATGCTTCTTACTGAGGATTGAACTCGTTCTGACTTCTGAGCCTTTGCTTATTCTGTAGATGGCATATCTAACTGAATGGATAATGAAACTCGGGCTCATACTGTTCCGTGGCGAGATCATCTTGTTTTCCTACGATTGTACCTTGTAAACTACACACGTAAATTTGCATGTTTGGTTCAACACTTCAACTACACGGAAAAATCTCAATGCTTATAAAGCATTTTTTAATAACTTCAATTTTTACGGCCGATTAATTACGTCAATTAATCACTACGAAAAAGCACGAGCCCGAGATGAAATTCCATTCTGTGCGACCTTACGCTAAATGCATTCGGTAAAAAAGAATTGAAAATCGAAAGTTTAAAGAACACTGAACACTGAACACTTTCGACTTTATTGGGTGTGTAGACATCTAGAACCATAAAAAGATGCTACCAGGGCACTCAAATCAAACAGCTTTTATACGCTCGAGTGTCACTGGAAAAAATTCCCAATAATGGACCTAGCTAATTTGTTTTTCTTGGCTTCTCAAAGGGAAAGGAGAATAAGTTTGAGTGGGGTAAGTTTCAGAATTGAGAAAGAGAGGGAGAGGAGTCGGAAATAATCATAAAATGCATAGAAGACATTGGACCCGCCCAAAAATAATGCAAGGGAAACAGAACACTAACATCGACAGCTCAACTCATTTTCTGCTCGGTCCGCTTTAGAATAATACGTTAACATTAAATTAAAGCACAGGTTACAATAACATTCCACTTGTTTGGCTTTTAGACGAGCTTGGTGGTCTTAGGAACTTTGCCTGAAACTCCACCAAGAAAAATAACATAACTGACGAAAGTGAAATCCAATTTTTTTGATAAATTTTACAAACCAAGTAAGTGCCTTCAAGCATTGATAACATATTTGAACAGGAACTTGAAGGTATCGTGCAAAGGTCTAAATACAGCGTGGGAAAAAGGTTTGCCCCACATACCCTCCAGCCATTGCCCTCCTCACATTAGATTCAAACATCTTTGGGTTCTCTCTCAACACAGCAGCAGCATCATGATTCAGTGGATCCTCGTAATTTGGTTCCTGCACACCAAGTAGAAGAATATGTTATTCTCAAAATTCAAAGAGGAAAAATCCAAAACGAAAAAAACCAAAGTCATACCGTGAAGAGATGATACAAGCCATAGATGACCGTATTTATATTAAGGACAGGTTTCCAATCTTCTCGTAAGATGTTGAGACAAACATTTCCTTCCAAGTCAATATTTGGATGATAGACCTGAATATACGATGATGTTGAAACAGAACAAGAAAACGACACATTTACCAAAACTAAAATTAAACGTCTACTGTGTACAAAACAAAACACGAATTAGTGTAAAAAAGACATTCAAGTCCATCCTACCTTTGTCTTGCACTTAACCTTTGGTGCTTCATGTGGATAGATGGGAAACACTTGAAAAGAAAACAAAAATGTGCCACCTCTGTAACAACAAACAAAACATAGAGACTAGTGAGCTTTTTCATAAATATTTTCTTCATTCTGCAGGCGTGGGTACAGATCTTACCAGATTGTAAATTTTATTTAGCATTTAAAAAGCAAAAACAAAACATAGTGGCTTGAATGCCAAGAGCCGATTAAAGTTTGATCACAATTCTTTTCAACTTACAAGTAATAACCGTCATCGGGTCGAATTGAAACTTCAAAGTTCATCAGGTCATCTTTGCCATTGGGGAATTGTATGGTACATGATTTTGGTAGATTCAACTCGCTTATATCTGAAAGGTGTAATACAACAATGTGACAACTTGTATAAGAAAAAAAATGGCAGAAACTACAGGTTCAGGAAAGGTTGATACAAGATATGTTAAAGAGCGGCAACTAAAACACTACAGCCAGTGAAACAAAATCACAGTCAAACTAGTGAATTCATAACTCTATACAGGAAAGTAGCCCATAAGTTTGCAGAAGAGTGTGTAAATATTAAATATCAAACTGGCTAACAGTTAGATAAGTTTTTTGCTTATCTCATAGAGAAAAGAAATACCCTTCCAGATTAAGTAGAAAACTATGGAGACTGAATTCCAAATTTCAAGATAAAAGCCTTCCTCGATCAAAATATACAGGTTGAAGACATAACCACTCTAGAAATGAGAAATAAAAACAACACCAATTAAACACCCCCTCCAAGTCCCACAAAAAAGTGTTAATTCACTTAAAAACTATTACAGCACAAATTTGCTAAAGATTCCTTTGATATTTGTTTTTCCAGTTTTCTTTGTTCATATACTGGAATACATTATTTCAATAAAATAATCCACAAATGACAAAACCTCGATGTCCTCCTTAAACTAGGTGGAGACCCTACAGTATATTTTCACAGAATTGTGCCACCCTCATAAATGATTTACCAGACTCTTACCACCAAAACTCAAGGTTTTATACTCCTCTCTTATCTCCCTCATTTCTTTTCAAGGGCCTCATGCCCAAAAAAAATGAGAAAATGTTCAATCTACCTGTAGTATAACATTTCCATGTTTGATATTATATTTATAACTTTAGTCAAGGAAAGGAATGCAAATTATATTTGGCTAAAAGAAATAGGCAAGACTGTAGATTCTAACTCACTCTCTAGCCAGAATCAAGAAGACAGTAGTACATAAATCATCTTGCAAAACAAATCTGGACTTTACGAAATGCAAGAAACAAGATGTATGATATTCAGTATGGAGCAATTTTCTCTTCAAAATTTTAATTCAGTTTTTTAGTTCAGAAACTAAATAACTAACTCGGGACAATAATTTCTGTAGATTATGCTTTTGCTTTTCATACAATCTATTTATGACTCTACTCTTGTCCCCACCTCTCATGTCCCAAGACCAGTCACCCTGCAAAATTCCTGTTCATTCATTTTCAAGTTACACAAACAGCTTCTAGATCTAATTTTTATGGCTAACAGTACCTGATGTCTGATCAAGCAATTCAAGCTAAACATATTACTATATTAGCATTAGACCTTTTATTTTCCTCTTGCACTTTCCACTTCCCTTGTTTAGAAATTTTGGAATGCCACACAAATTGGGTATGGTAAAACAAACAAAAGACACTCCAATTAGAAAAAAGATGAAAACCTTTGTGAAGACGCAATTCGCCAGCACTTTGCTTCTTAACGGGTGGTCCACCACTTGCATTTTCTGCAAGTTCTCTCTGCTTTTCCTTTACTTTAAAAAGTTTAATCATAGTCCTACAAGAAGGATACCAGCTCCAGTATTAGATCACATTTTATCTCGGACAAAGAAATTATTCAAGAAAACAAGATCAAGAAGCTCATCCAAAAAGAACAGCAAACAGGTGATTATCATAGCGTAAGAAAAACAAATAATAAAGCCTATCAAGTTCTTTCTAAACCTCAGAAAACCATAGAAGGCCAAGGAAGCATGCCATCTTTCCTATTCTGAACATTTGGCTTTAAGCTCAACCATTTACATTAAAATGACAAAAATACTTTACAAGTATATTCTTCGAAACAGTAGCTTCCCTGACAACCGTTTCCTTGGGCAGCAATAAAACATTTACAAGCTTCGTAGTTGAACCAGCTACTTTATGCACTTGAATCACATCCAATCAGCTCGGATTTTAAAGCAGGGAACACTATCATATTTTTAGGATAATAAATCCAAGGCGAGGGAGCAATAATATAGTCTTTCATTTTTTCTTTCTCCATTTGTACATTTAACATAAGCCCAGCATATTGAGCTAGTAATTTAGAATCCCTTATTTCCTTACAAATTCGAATGATAGATGATAAAAAAGATCGCGTTGAAGACGAAAACATTCTGGTCCATCAAAAAGCACTGCGATCTAGTAAATCCACGCAGAGAGAATGAAACAATCACGCTTGAGAGTTGTTTTAAAAAATACAGAATCCAATCCAAATCAATCAAAGGCATAGCGAAATAAGTAATTTCGGTGAGGAAATTGAGAAAGAAGCGAGCGAAAAACCCTAACAGAAAGGGATCGGGAAAACAGAGATAAAGGGAATAAAAAAAAAATAGTGAAAAGAAGAAGTAAAGAATATAATAGGTAAAAGAATCAGATTTGCATGAGATAAAGAACCTGATTGAAAAGTAAGCGCGGAGAGGAAGAGAAGATAAACAGAGCTTCGGGGTTTTCGCAGCTCAGCTCCACGCTCTGCAAAATCTGAGTAGTAATCTTTTTAACTCTATTTTCTCTTTCGTCCCAAAAAGCCTCCACAATCATTATATGGACATATTTTTGTTGATGCATATCACATGTTTCTTTTTTTTCTTTTTTTAGTAGAATATGTTGCTTTTTTTACACGCTAAATTTTATCTGTATTTTATTCATTATTATCACAAGGTTTTTTTTAGTATTGAATTTGATTTGTATATATTCTTAGGTTAAAATATTATTTTATAATTTTTAATTTTTAATTATTTAAAATAATTAATAATATTAAATTAGTTTATAAATAATTTAAAAATATAATTTGATAAAAACAATTATATAAAATTATTATTTCATAATCTTATTGATGTAATAAGCTTTAAATTATCAAAATCAATATTATAGTATTATTTAAAATAAAATATATATATATATTTAATAGTAAAAATTAAAAATTAAAAATTAAAAATTAAAATTAAACAACATTAATTTTAAAAAATTAAATTAATATTTAAATTTTCTTATTATTATTACTACCAGGACATAGACTTATGCTATGCACAGCCAAATTAGAAAGGAATGATTTTTGATAAATATGCAAAAGAGTATTAATAATTTTACTAATTTCTTATATTACTAAAAAATTTAAAATTAATTAATTTTTTTACAATAAATAACTTATTGACTACTAAAAATAATAAAAGATAATTATAATTACTTTTATTTTAATATAATTATAAATTTAAATCTTACAACATTCTTTTTTTAAAGAAAAAAATATTTTATAGATAAATTAAACTGTATAATAAAAATTATAATAAAAATTAATTTTAACTAACAGAACTCACATATTATTTTATTAAAATTATTTTTCTAGAATTCATTAATTTAATTTCTTATAAAAAAAATTTAAAAAAACAAGTGGATAAGAAAAATAATGTAAATTTAAGAATAAATATTTAACTTATTAAATATTAGTATCACGTCCATTTATATTAAATTTTATATGATTTTGAAATATTTTATACTTAGAAGAGATGTTTTTTAATATTTTGAAAGATAAATTATAATACAAATATAAATTTCAATTAAACTTAAAAATAGAAAATAATATTAATTTAATTTTTATTATCATTATATTCAAAAATATTGAAATAATATATATCTTTTAAATATTAAATAATATAAATAAATTATTAAATATTTATTTATTCTTTTAAAGATCACATTTACATAAAAAATAATTAAGAATCATAGTTATCTATTACCACAAATACGAATCAACCTTATAAATATATAATATGTTGTTAATTGTTATTGACAATTTATATTTTATTCCATTAAATTTTTGAGATAATTATTAAAAAATTAATATGAAAATAAATAAATTAAGCATTTCATATTTAGGTCAAAATTAATGACACATTTTAAATTAATTGTTATTTTAAATTTTGCTTCATCTATCAAAAGATAAAATAAAAATAAATCCCTAATTTTGTATTTCATAATCTTCCATAAATTGTTTTTTTTTTTAAATGATTGTGTGTCATATGTGTTCATAAGTTGATTTGTATGCAAATAAATATAACACTAACACATAAGAAAAACAAACAAACAAACAAACAAAAATGTCAAGGTGTTGTCGCATGGGATAAGATCAGCTAAGACATTGTTCATAAAATTTGTAACGCCCTTTTTTATTCTTTTAATTTTAAGAAAATTTTTCTAGGTATTTCATTTCAAATGAATTTTAAAACTAAATTTGCCAAGGGTTACAATTTGGAAGAAACTAAAATTTCATACATATCCAATTAACTTGAATTTAATCATAACATGCTAATTTTAATATATAGGTCAGCTCAAAATATTACATTCCTAAAGTAATTTAGCAAATTAAACAAAAGATAAAGTCTAAAATAGTCTGCTACATTTAACTTCTAGTCAAATCCTTTAGAAGGATCTTCTTCCTTAAATGAAGCTTATCTTCTATCTTGATCACCTGCGGGGACTAAACCCATGAAAGATTGTAGGCGTGGAGGAGTCTGAGTGTGTTGACGTGGCGCAGGAACATTTGTGAATCTAGGTGGCGAAGTCTGGGATAGAATGACTGGAATATCTATATGATGAAATTGTCATGGGACTATAACATTAGGAGGTCTAAAGGTAAATCTGACATAGTCCATAAATGTATCATCTCCATTGATCCTATCATGGGTCCATCGTCCTTCCAAAGATATTATTAACAAGTGAAACAGGGGTTGGAACTCATCTGCCATCTCTATTTGAAATGTGGGAGGTTGTAGGAATGAGTCATCTATCCTTAAACAAACACACATACATATATAGATTACTTCTATCTAACGTAGACTCTCATCTCACCGTAACGTACCAAATCAGGGATTCTACTTGTTTTAGGGCCCTTCATAGCCTCTAATACTACTAATTCCAAAAGGACTTACACTAGCGTGTCAATAGTAATACTTTAAGTTTGCATTTTGGATTGACGATCGGGAGTACATATTTTGCCTGGTAATGGATCCAAAATACTCTCAACCGAATCTTGGTAATGCTCTCTTTGTCAAGGATGCCAAGCCAGTCTTATGACACCCTCTTTTCTCTAAGCGGTTCACAACTTGACATCTTATCTACCCCCAAGGACTCACTAGAGCCTACGTACATTCCTTAGGTACCTTTTGTGGTCAACCCTTGCAATCTTCATTCTTATTTCCCACTCGTTAGGGTTTGTAACCTAATTTACCTTCCTTCCTTCATTTGTCAACTTTTCCTTAGTACTGATGTTGTAGTTCATGATATCATTGGATAACATCCTTCCTCCATTCTTACTTTGCAAATATTCTATAAATATCATTGTTTGAGAGTTTCTTAATTCATCTTCTATCCTAGGATTATTTCTATAATTTACTGTCTCATAGAGATAGTTAGCATTATTATATATCCCTCTACTCATAGTAGAGGTAGTAAATTTCACTTTTATCAATTCAACACACATACAATATAGGAAAATTAAAGTCACAATCAAAGATCACATCAATCAAATAGTATATCATAAAGACAAGACATGGGTAAAATGGTCATTTTCCCAAGACTCTTAAGTTTGTTATTCAAATTCATCATTCTTCATATTCAATTTTAATTCTAACTTATTTAGCTAATGAATATTTCAATTTAATGGGAAACTTAACTAAGTATTCTTTCATAAGTTAAAAGAATAATTTCTAAATAAATAAAAGGGTAAAATGACCTTTTATAATTTTTCTTTCAAAATTTCTTCCTACACACATAGATATATATTGAATATGTTTATCTAAAAAGATATTAAATTTTAGTTTGAAGTCAATTTGGATAATTATTCTATAAAAGGGTATTTTGATAATTTTCTCATAAAAAGGATATTTTAGTCCTTGTAAATTTCCTTTAGAGAAAAATTCTCATTTTTCATTCAAGACTAAATTCTACAAGTATAACACCTATTGAGCTCAGAAGATTGTTCAAAATTACAAAGTTTTTCTAAAGAAAATAATTAGGGGCATTTTGGTCATTTTCGTAGAATTTTATTTTTAAGAATTGTCTATCACATTTCTAACTTTAAAGATGTTGTAAATATACTTAATATTATTGGAGAACACTTTGGCTATCTTTTTGCTAAACTTAGAATGACCAAAAATAGTAAATATTAATATAGGGGTATTTTGGTCATTTCTTTTATAAAAATTCATTTTCTAAGTATTTTTACCATATTCTAATTTTAGTAATGATATAATCATATTTGGTTCACATGTAGAATTCCCTAACTACATTTTCCCTAATTTATAATAACAAAACAATAAAATTTTAAATTTTTAACCTAAGGATATTTTGGTAATTTCCAAAAAATTTCTTCTTATCCAATTTACATCAAATTGACTCTCAATTTCTACCATCAGTGTATCCAACGTGTTTCTTGTAAAAAATTTCTAAATTTAAAATAAGATAAATAATAAAATTTCATATTTCTGACCTAAGGGTATTTTGGTAATTTTCACCCTACAGTAGAATGGTCATTTGACCATTTTCTTCTTCTTCTTCCTCACAAAGAATACTGGTTTTGGTTTGAAACTAGTCTGAATTTCATTTTTTCCTTCTTCTAAAGCCTTGAAAGGTTAAGCCTATAATTTATTATTTGGTTTAAGCTACAAAATCGATCATCGTTCGAGCGTTGGGGGTTGGGTTCACAGAAAGACAGAAGTTTTAGTTTGAATTTTAATGGTAATTTACAATGAATCAAATTTTGATTTCCAAACCATATTCAAACTAAATTTTAATTCTAAAGCTACTAGTAATCGAAATTTTGAAGGAAAATGACTCCTCCTACCTTGTCTTTTCTAGCGAAGAGTTTTGAGTTTTCTGGCGAGCTTTCGATTTTTCGTTCTACTGCTCCGTTGGTTTTGATTTTGAAACAAGAATGATGCTAACTCAATTTCTAGTGTGTATGGGGATCAAATAGGATGAAAGAGATTGGTTTGGGATGCTAATTTGCGAATTCAATTTCTTAGTTTTCCTCCCTCTTCCTCGGTTCGATTCTGTTTTTATAGGAGAGCTTTGCCCCTTTTTGTAACTCCCCTTTTTATTTACTCTTAATAATTTAGAAAATTATATTTAAATAGTTTAAGCACAGGTACAATTTAAGAACTTTACTCGCTAGAGGAATTACAATTTGACAATAGCATAACCATTCACATAACTTTTACTCTGAGTTCTTACTATTTAATTAAACAAGATAAATGAAGTCATAAAACTTATTATTACATTATTACAATATCCTTGATATTTGAACAAAACTTCTCCTTAACTATTCTTCAAGACTAATTTGATTTAGTTAGACCCTTTCGAAGGATCCTTTTCTTCTATAGAGTATTCTCTTTTGTTTGGATCATTAGCCTGCACTTACCCCATGGAGGACTATGGAGGTTGAGGGGTCTGAGGTCATCTTCGTATGGCTGGAACACCAGAAAATCTATGTGACAGGGTTTGAGATAAGACCACTAGTAAGTCACGTGATGAAATTGCTAGGGGACTACAATATTAGCAGGTGTGAAAGCAAACCAAACGTATCTCACAAATGTATCATCTCCTTAGATTTTGTCATAGGTTCATCTTCCTTCTAAAAGTATTATGATCAAGTGGAATAATGGATGAAATTCATCTACCATCTATGTATGAAAAGGTAGGGGGTGTAGGAGTAAAGTCATCTATCCTTAGTAACACATACATTCAAATAGAGGGTAGTCTATCTAATGTAGGCTCTCATCTCACCGTACGTGGCTAATTCAGGAATTCTATTCGTTCTAGGCCCTTTGTAGCCTCTAACACTATTAACTCTAAGAGGGCTTACGTGAGCATATTATTAATAATCCAATTTGCAAGCTTTGGTTGATGATCGGGAGTCCATATCTTGCCTAGTATTCGGTCTAGGATACTCTCAACCAAATCTTGGTAATGCTCCGCTTTGTCGAGGATGCCAAGCTGGTTTTGTGACCCCTTCTTTTCCCTGAACGGTTCACAACTTGACACCTTATCTACCCCCAAGGTCTCACTAGAGCCTACGTACATTCCTCAGGTACCTTTTGTGGTCAACCTTTGCATTCTCTATTCTTAATTCTCACTCGATAAGGTTTTCAGTTCTTCTTACCTTCCTTATTCCATTTACCATCTCCATTATTCATCGTATCTTGGTACTGGTGACAAATTTAGATATTCATCTTTATATCACAGTCATTCTAGAATGTGCCACATTGTCTAAGCATATGTCAGTCCACTATCTATCTTAGGGTTATTTCAGAATTTACTATCTTAGATGGACAAATATTAGGAATATTTACCTTCTACTAATAATGGAGGTATAAAATCATGTTTACATCATCATTCCCACACATTTAAATGCATAATCAATGATTACAATATTCAATAATATATATTATATTCAAATAACAAGGCAGGGGTAAAATGATCATTTTACACCTTTCTTTCCATAATTTCTTTCTATCTTTATATTTATGTGAAAGAAGTAAGTATAGGTAGTTTTGAAATTCTATTAGTCTTAGTTTGGAAAATTTTACTAAAAAGGGGATATTTTTAAGAAATTTTCTTAAGAAAGGGTATTTTGGTCATTTTGCAAAAATATGTCCTTTTAAGGAATTCTTTTTCTCATTTCAACCCTTAATTCATTGTTTAATTTCCTAATATTAGAGGAACTGTTTAAAACTATTTTCCCTAAGTTTAGGAGACCCAAATAGTGAAAAAATTGTTTATATAAGATAAGGGCATTTTGGTCATTTTATAAAATTTTGTCTTTTTAAGATTTTTTCCTTCTCATTTCCTACTCATAAGGTTCCTAATCATGCTTTTTTCCTGAAATTGGAATGACTAAATAATGGTAAAAATTTGTTTTTATAACCTAGGGTATTTTGGTCATTTTGGAATAAACATTTATTTTTAAGTTTCTAAAATGATAAAAATACCCTAGGCTCATTCTTAAACAGATTCTGATAATTTTCCCTAATTCATTGACCAAAAAAGGTTAAAATTTCACATTTTCTCTCTTAAGGGCATTTAGGTAATTTTAGAAAATTTAAGTTAATCTTATTCAAACTTTTTGGAAAAATTTGCTTTAATATTCATACTTAGAAATAGAGTTATCTTCTAATCTTGTTTCAAAACTTGGATGGATAAAATGGCAAAGAAAAATTAAAAAAACAGATCAAGGGTGTTTTGGTAAATTCCCCCCTTGAAGGGCAAAATGGTCATTTTCTCTTCTTCTCCTTCAACCTCTGGATTAGAGGTTTCTTTTGGCTTAAAACTGCATTCAAAATGATCCAATCCTAATGCTTTCTACCTCGCAACCATGGTTAATGAAAATTTTCTTCCTCAAGACCTTAGGATCCACCTATTATTCCTTAACTTGCTGGAAATTTGAGGAATTTTAATTTCTGATTAGAACGAAGAACACATTTTTGGTTCTTAGTGATTTTTGACTTCTTTTAACAATTTAGAAGAATTCTTTATTCAGAATCCTTCGAAAGTCTCATACGAAGCTTATAGTAGTAACAATTGGATCAAAATCGATATAATTGGACCAATTTGATAAGCTTCGAACTTACTAATTTGAAGCTCTCAATTCAAACCGTTTTTCGTGAATTTGTTTACCTTTGTTTACTAATTCTTCAAAAAATCAAATTCAAATAGTAAAGAATGTTTTACACAATTAAAATTGAAGAAAAGATAACTCCTCCTACCTGGATTGAGTTTTCTGGTGAGGCTTTCGGTGAAGCTTCAATGACCTTGCCAAAATTCTATTCTCTAAGTAATTCTTCAAATTTCTTGGACAGAATTGAAGCATGAGTGATTCTTAAGCTTTCTGTATTAGAATGGGAAAATGAGAGTGAGAATTTAGAGAGTATTTAATGGAAGGATCACAATTTTCATTTTCTTGATTTTGAATTCGACTCCATTTTTATAGCCTTTCGTTGCCTCCTTTCTTTGTGTTGAAGTATTTCCTAGGCCATGGTGATCATAGCTAGGTGGCTAACAGGGCATGGGCAGTGCAGGATTAGAATGCGTCAGTTACTAAAAATTGGCTCGAGAAAGAGGATGACAAAGCTGCTTCAATGGCGGTCAAGCATTTTTAAGAAAGCTTAAGTAGATTTTATTTTGTAAAAATAACAACGATGGACCTAGTGGTCAAACAACAATCTTTGTGTCCCAACTCTCTTTGACCCCAATGTGTCTACCTTCGAATTCGCCCCACCCCTTTTTCTCAATTCGCGTTTTATTTTTCTCTTTAACCTTAACGCCCAAGCCTTATACTCTTTTAATTTCATTTTAATGCTACCGCTCGTTGGGTACCTTAGTTGGCTCAAACAGTTCCTTATACCTTCTCCTTCGTGGTCATGGGTTTGAACCTGTTGACCCCCCATTTTCTTCTTCCTTTCTTTTTCTTTTCTTTTTCTTTTCTCTTTTCTTTCCATTTTCTTTTAATTTTATGTTTTTAATTTTTAATAATTCTATTTTTTGATTTCTAAATTCTTTCAAAAATCCTAAAAACTTAATTATATTTTTCTTATACTCATTAAATTTTTATTTTCCCAATTATTTATTTTATTTGATAAAATTTATTTATTTAACTAAAATATTGATTTATTCATATTAAATTCCTAAAAAATTATTTTTATCTCTTGAAATTATATTCTGATTCTATTTTGATCCTCCTCATTCTT
>JAMLFT010004864.1:0-18651 GCA_026544285.1 Pachyrhizus erosus | reverse complement strand
AATAGAAAGTTGTTTAGAAAAAAATTAAAAACTTGAGTTTTACTTAAAATTGGTTATCTCCTTTAACAATAAGTATATTTATAAAATAAAAATATATATAAATTTTATATATAAAAATAAATAAAAATATTTAAATTTATAAATTTAAAAACATAAATATTACTTTAATTAATTTTCAACGCAAGCTCTTATATATAAAATCAAATTAAATAAAAAAAAAATCATAATTTTTATTATTTATAGTTAAAAAAATATATTTTATAATTTGATTCTTGTTATTAAAATAAGTACTCAATCATAGTTTAATAACTCAAACTAAAAAAATTTTGCTGCCAAGACTTATTTACTTTTATTATATATAAGATAAGATATAAGATTGTCTATATTATAATATAACCTTTATTACTATATTATCTATTAAACAATTTCTTTAAATTTTTTCTGCCAAAAGTTGTTTATTTTTATTACATATAAGATAAAATTACTATATTACCTTATTAAACAATTTCTCTAAAATATTTTCATCTAGAATTATTTACTTTTTTTTATTATATATAAGATATAAGATTTTTATATTACAATATAACTTTAATTACTATATTATTATATTACCTCATTAAACAATTTTTCTAAAAAGATTTTGCCGAAACTTGTTTACTTTTATTATATATAAAATAAGATAATTATATTATTATATTATTTTATTAAACAATTTATCTAAATTTTTTTCAAGATTTGTTTATTTTTATTTAATATAAAATATAGTTATAATTACTTTGACATAATAAGCAATAGAAGTAAGATATGTATTTAAGAGTATAAATAGACATGATTAATGATATAAAAAATTATTAGTGGCATGATTTTCATACAGTCAATAAATTAGAAATATTTTTATACAACTTTAAAAATAATTATTATAAAAGTTAAAAAAATTTGATGTGTAATAATTTAAGACCTTTACATGGTCAATACATAAATTATCCATTTGTTGGAAGTATAATTATAAAATCTTGTGACCCAGTGTGACATTTTATTGAATTGCATATTAATTAGAACCTGATCACAAATCTTATTTTGACAATGATGATAAATTATTATTTTTAAAGACTTCAATCTTCTCAAGCAGACAATAGCCTGTTTGGAACTGGATTCTAAAACCACAACAGAGTGGATTGGATGCAGTGGCTACGTTATATAGCATTAAAATGAACGCGCGTATAAATTGAAGGACACAATACCAAACTTGCTGAATCTCTTATGGAAATTTGACGAAGTTTTACAGTCTTTTGAAACTTAGGATTTTTTTGACATTTCTCTCCATCTGCCTCTGATTCTCACTCTTAAATTGTTCGAATATAGCAAATTTTTTTTAATTCGATCGGAGACAATGATATGCAATATTTACATAAAAAACCTTACAAGGAGCATCATACACCCACCATAAAATATCTGAATAGCCAATCATAAATCAGCTACCTTACACGTCTTAAAAAGCATCACACAATATGTACAACAAACCTAAGTCAATAATCATTTTATCTACTTTTGTCAGGTAAGAAATAGTGAGTAATACTAGAACCTCGTTTAGCAACATTAGGCAGCTTATGCGGCCTAAGCCAGGTTCGAAGCTCTTGCTGAATTTCTGGTGGTAATTCATCGATGATAGAGGGGTCAATATCATCAATGTTATAACTCCAAGTTTGCCTTCCTTGTGGCATATTACCTACTACACTACATCCACTCTTGTTAGTATCAATGTCTTCATGAGGGAGTTCAGCAGGCAGCCCATCTTGATTACGAGTTGAATAACTATCGTTGGCATACTGAGATCCTGCAGTAATAGTATCGATGGTATGGATAAGAAACAGATGGGATCTCATAGATAAAATAAAAGGAATGGAATTAGACAGATACCGAGTGATGATATTTTAACACCATTTGTAACATTCTTCTGCTCCAATGAAGACTGTGAATTGTGGTAATTATTTAAGAAATTTACAATTGAACAATTCCCCTGCCACAAAAAGGATTCTTATATGTAAAAACTAAAATGCAATAGATTCATGGCTGAAACTCCATATCATTATATCTGCATGAGCTATTAGAATTTATTATTCTTTTGTTTGAGGGAAAACCTAAAAGTTTAGTTGTTGATATGACAACCATTCTTTTCACATCAGAGGCTTCTACAGTAATATAATATTATAGAATAAATTATGCTAAGTATCCTTAAGATTTTGTGAAATTATATAAATATCTCCTATTTTTTTTACTCCTACACTAATTTCCTTAATTTTTTAAAAATATACACTATGACCTTTTTATACATTAAACTAACCTTAATTATTTAAAAAATATTACAATAGACTCCCCTGAACAGTGGTTATTATGAATGTTAAAAGAGTATAATTTACAAAATTTCAAAGATGGTTCGTATAATTTACTCTATATTATATTTACTACAAATTAGAACAGGCAGATAGGGAGCCAAGATTCTGAAACTGAACCAATTATTGAATAGGCTGAGGGACTGATTCGATCATAGTTGAACCATGGTCAAACCCAGACTAAAGAGTGAGACATTATCCCCATCATTTTCACGTAAAAGCCAGTAATGGCATGTCATTCAAGTCCCACCCTGATGCACCACAGCATCCATTCAATCCAGCATCTATAAAATAAAAGACACTAAATGCTAGTGGATCAATCTTTTTGCACCTAAACAAAATATGCTACAGGTATTAGCAGGAAAAAAACTGTATATTATGCCTTTAATAATTAAAACCATATCGGTTTTGGTATTAGCTGAAAATTATAAAAGAAAAGTTTTAATCATGTGACATTGTGGACAAGTACTACGCTTACACCTGGTCTCAGACCAGTTTTTGAAACAAATTATTTATATACTGCGACTGAATCCATAAGTAACTGGTTTCCAGTTTAATTACCAGCTTAACCAGTTTGGTCCAGTTTGATGAACTACGATCAGAATTTGGAACAAAGATAAAACTCTTGATGTAGAACAATTAGGAACAAAGATAACTGATAAGAAGGTTTTTATGCTCATGACTGCACTTAAGACAAGTTATTTGAAGGTTTTTATGCTCATGATTGCACTTGAGATATTTTAAACCATATAAACAGTAACTAGATAGTGTCGTATAGCATACTTGAAGCTTCTTTCCTGCTGTCTTTTTCTTCCCAACTGCTTTCAAATTAGAGTTACTTGAAACAAGCCTAAGATCTTTTGTAGGTAAAACTCTATGTGGCTCACCACGAGTCATTCTGTCTTCACTTCCTGAAAATAAAAAAGATCATAATCTCAAAAGGAATCAAGAGAGAAGAGAGAATGATGAGCTAAAACCAATATTGCACAGTACCTGAGGGTGACATGAGGGAGGATTCTTCAGTCAAGCCATCTGCTTTACCGGATAAATGACACAATGGATCCTGTAAAGAAAATTCCATGAATCATTATTGGACATGTTATCTCCTCAAGCATTTGCATATAGAGAACAAAAGCCATAGGTTTGAACTCTGATGCACATTGCATGTAGAATATTAGCAAAAAGTTTAGCAAACTCTTATAGTTGAACTTTTAAAAATTTAAAAATCTTTCCTACTAGCAAGTTTATTTTTGAGACCTCAGCTCCCAATTTTATAGCTGTGAGACCCTAACCCTGCCTTATGTACGTCATTTTTAATGAATCTAGTAGTAAGAACTTAATTCTCTTCAAGTCATAACTATTGTTTATACCCATGAAGAAAACACAGTAAAATGAAAACCCATATTGAAGTCTGATAGAGCTCCAATCAGCAAAATATCTATCATGATTTATGAGAAATTTGAGGTTTCAAATCTTCTGATAATTTAATATAATACATTCATGCAAGGATGGCATTATCTGCTAACTGCTATCAAATATTCCTACAAGATCCCAATATTAGCCATTAAAACTCCTCAAAATCTATCCATCCTGCCGTCACCTAAATTTTTCCATCATAAAATTCTTCTGGGAAATATCTTTTTCATGAATAATTGTAAAAAACATTATTCTATATGTGCAATCATATTACAGATCTTTACATGAAATCTGACCATCACATATACTTGCTTTGATATACCTGTTGATCCAAACAAGCCTTTGAATCTTTCATTCCTGTGTCTTCAGGATATTCAAGCTCAAATTCATCGGGAGCCAATCCCGAACAATTTCCACTTCCTGCTTAAGCATATATAGCCTTCATCCAATTAAAGTTGAATGCAAGAGAGTGAGTAATTTAATAAATAATGCAACCAATGAGATGATGCAAAACCTGAAGGCGATGATGGAACAGCTTCATCAATGACAACATCCAACAATTGATTTGATGTAGAACTGGATGGAAATTGCCCTCCAAAGTATTTAACAATTGAATGTGTCCCCTAGATATCAATGCCATTTAAGATGTAAATTTTAAATACCATTATGTGACCCTAAAAGCTATCACTTGCTTAGGACCAACCGAAAAAAGGAAAATAAAATTGCAATCCTCGTGTTAACAGGTATAAACCAAACACTGAATACTTAGCTTAGAAATACCAAATACTAATATTAACAGTATACCACATGCAACAATAATAATTACAGGTTATTTTCATTTCAAATGTTAGTGATGTTTCTCACTGGTTTAAGGGATCCTATATCAGGAGGCATGAGATGAACCCAAATCACAACCAAAATTTAGTAATGCAGGCAGTTTTAACTTACAGATGGTATGGACACAATTTTACTCGCAGAAACAGAAAGTGATGTTACTCCCCAGTTGTTATTTTCATTTCCATGAGCCTTACAGTTGTAGAAGCCCAAAAAATCACGTAACCCAGCTTGAAATAGAATTAGGGCATCCTCTTGAATCTTTCTAGTCCCATACCTTAAAGGACAAGATTTAGAAGGGAACTTTCTATGTGAATCTGAGTCCCCAATCTGCAAGATAAAAACACAAATAAAATATGCATAAATAAAATCACAGATGAAGATAAATGAAAAGTTAATGATCAGAGATAAGAGAAAAAGTAAAAATGGACAAATTTATCCAAGTAAATGATAATTATGTAAAGATCAATTTCAGAATAACCACCTTATACGCTCTAGCATGTAGAGTCAGTGTCTGTGCAATCCGTTTGTTTTGATCAAGGTCAGAGTGAAGGCGTTCATTCAGCTCTTCACACAGTTGATTAAGCCAGTGTTGAACCTTAAGAGAAAAAATGAAATACAAAAAGAGATGTACAAGCTTGTGAAACTACACAAAAAATAATAAATCAAAATCCTGCAAATGCCAGCAAACAGAAACTCTGAAATAGAACACAGAATAATTATGAGAGCAATAAAAATATCTAACCCAAGAGGCATTAAGAAATAAAGCATCAGGAGTTTTCATCATTCATCAGCAATAAAATGCTGGCTGAGAGTGGTATTACCCAAAATAAAGCGCTAGGAGTACAGTCAGATGAGAACTCTTACAGAATCAATGGTCTTCAAAGCCTGAGGCCCAGGAAATGTCTTGCCAGAACCATGGCTCTTGGGAAGTAGTCGCCCCTCAACTTCTTCCCCACTGATTCCTCTTGCAATATTCCACAACCAAGTACTGCAATGCTGTAAAAGCTAGAATCAGGAATAGAATACCAACAAATTGCAATGAAGACAATCAAATGGACAGTCATGCAAAATTACGTTACTAAATCAGAACTGCATGTCATGCAATTAGAGAATGACACAAAAATTGCTATTTAAAATATGAGATCCCAAAAATGAAATCAGCAAAGATATAGCCAAATGATATTTTGGTAGTAGATATATATACCACCATGTTATAAGACAGATACTCACCCAGTATTGATCCCATACCACTGTTGTAACTTCTCCTCAGAAAACTGAAGCAGATCACCGACAGTGTTGACACCAAGATCACTTTGTAAGGAACTCCCCAGCTTTCCACCAAGGTGTTTCCTGAAAGTCAAATTTTCTTCAACATCATGCTTTATGAGCTAAATAACTGATCATAGGAATTTCAAAACAGTTAGAAGAATTACAGAAAGAGCAGCCATATGATATCTTCATAAACTTCAAAAGAATATACAAGAGGAAAAATCTGATAAAATTTAAATCTGAGGGAAGTACATGGCAACATCTTTTAATTAATGACATTACATTTTCTTTATTGGCAAAGAAGCAAGCAACCCTTCAACGGATGATTGTGGCACAACTGTTTGTTGTGCAGGTTTGTTCATAGCACTTGCAAGTTTAGCCAGTATCTGAGAAAAGAACCAGACACCAGTTAATGGCCATATAAAACATCAAGGATATGTCCTTAGGAAGAAAGTTGTCAGAAATTTGGGACAAAATATTAAATATAGATAAAGTTATAAAACATACCAAGACTGCTTTTTACCTTATTATGAGCAATACCAGCAGAGCATGTGAATTCTGTCTCTTTCAGCACCTTCATCCTGAGGTCACTAACAATGAGAGCCCCACAAGCTAATAGCTTATCTTGGTAACTAGCATCACTCCTACAAAGCCACTTCCTAACTTCTTCGGCGTCATGTCCATCCTGAATAGAAAACCAGTTTCAGTACTCTCATAGTCCCATATACTCTCATGTCATGTCCGTGGTATCATAGGTGGGAAGTTAATCACATGTATTACAATATTGCCATAAAAAGTATGGTACTGGCAACTGGACTCACTGACCAATTTTACAGGTATTTCAAAAAACTGGCAAATCCTTGTTCTCTATCATTATGCCTCATCCAGTGAGCCTCCCACCACCCCACACACACACAGCACACAAAACAAACTAATGGTAGACTCTAAGTTTTAAGTTATAATTAATTCAATTTTATTATTTCTTATAATCATATAATATTTATATCAAAAGTAATGATAATATAGCTTTGTAAGATATTAAATGTATATAACTTTATATCATAGAAATTAAGAAACATTAATTTTACAAATTACACTTTTAATCAATTGTTATTTATATCCTGTATTTTAAAATAATTTGAGCTATACACACATGCACACAGCAAACGCACAGACACATTAAAATTAAGATTCAACCCTTGTACATGCAAACCATGAAGCACACTTTTTCAGTTCATTGACTGATCAGGTTTGCACAATTTTTGATAATAATACTAATAAAGCAATTGCAGAAAAGGCAAGATATTTGAGCATAGCCTCTGACCTTAATTTCCAAACCCAAAACATGTGACTTGAAAACTTCGTCCTCAAAGTCTTGCATGCTTTCTGGAGGAGTTTCCATCAACATGGTTTCAGCAGCATGAGTTAGATCAAGATATACCTCATCAATGGAAGCCCTCTCACACCGACCCTTCTGTGAAAGAATCGAAACAACCTGAAAATTTTGAAATAGGACACCGTAATTCAACACAAGGAATGAATGACTCCAAAAATAAATAATCATTTTGAAATGTCACTGCCACATACCTCTGAACCTGCATTCCTATATGAGTTGAGATCTGCCTTACCACGTGCCACCGGGACTTGGACAAGTTGAATTTGCGGGCATACCTCCTTGGCTTCATCACCTCGCATATAACTAAAAAAAGTGAATGTGAAAACAGAGAATAGAATAAAATAAAAATGTAAATTATCAGTTTAGCATCTGAAATTGTAATTTAGTCACTGTAGTTTCTAGAATTAACGAAATTATATATAAAAAAAAGTCCCCTAATCTGTTATTTTTCGAAGTGTGACTTAATTGATAATATTAACATATTAAATTTAGAGACTCAAGATTAAATAAAAAAGAGTTTCAAGGAATTGTTTTAATTTGGTTAAAGTTAAGGAAGCAGAAATTGAGAGAAGGGTTGGTAATTACCGGTTGACGCCACATCTGCGAGCCTCGTAGCTAACAGCAATGAGGCCCCCACCTTTGTAGGAGTTGTACTGTATGACTGCAGTGGGCAAGCCCCTTAGGTTTGGTTGCTTTCTCTGTTCCACTACACAAAAACACAAATCATGACATGAGAAATGAAATAGAGAAAAAGGAGAATGGAAGGTTACCTTGAACGTAGAAGCAATCCATGTCCACGTGAGCAATCACTCTTGTATCGCACGTCTCTCGCCTCGCCACCGGCATCTTCTCTTCTGCAATCAATCCTCTTTCTTTTCCCTCCAAATCTTCTTTTCTTTCCCCTTTTTCCCTTTGCACCACACACCTTGTGTTTTTTACTTTTATAATATTAATAATTAATTATTAATTTTAAATTACTATAAATTATAATAACTTACTTATTTTTAAAAAAATTTACTTCACATCAATGTCATTTTTCAGTATTTATTAAATTTTACATTTGTAGAAATTTAAAATTGCTTTATAATAGCATTCAATACAACTTAACTATTTTTATCATCATGTTTATTAATATGATGAACTGATAGGATAATTTTATATTAGATATCTATGTAAATATTTTATATTAAAAAATATATAAATTAACTTCATATTATAAACTTTTATTTTATGTATAATTAATTGTTTTCTCCTTGTTTTACTAAAAACTAAAAAAATATAAATATAGAACTATTTATCTTCACAGTCATAATAATAAAAAAAATGTGATATATTCTTTAAAATATTTTTTATTATTAATTAAAATTTATTTAAAATTACAATTTTTAATAATTAATACCAAAAAATATATAAAAATTATATCAAAAACTATTTTAGAATCCATTATTATAATAATAAGAAGAATAATATGTATTAATATATATTAATAATAAAAATTATTTTTATATTTTTTAGATTATTTTATCTTTTATAACTTCTAAAAACTAACTTGACACATTTTTTAAATAATTTTATCATTTAACTGATTTTAAAAATTACATTCTAATTATAATTTCTAAAAATTAGCTCATAATTATAAAATATAATTTTCTAATAATGTCAAGGCTGTATGTTTTGAAATAATAATAATCCATGAAATTTGTAGCTGAGGTGAGCCGGGCTGAAGCTCTCTTCAAAAACCCTAAACTTTGGAAATGGCCCAGGCCCATCCTTCTCTTTCACTTTCTTCATTTTTCTCTTTCGCTCTGTTCTTCCATCACATCTGCATTTACCGATCGCCGGCGTCTTCTCCATTTAAGTTGGAGTCTCAACCTTGTCGGAGGTACTTCTTCGTCCGGCGTCTCCACTCTTCTGTCTCCGGTAACCTCTTCTGTTCCCGCTCTCTCTGCCTATCTTCGCTTTCCAATCAATTGAGTTTTTAGTTTATTTATTCATCGTATTCTCTACGAGGAGGCGTAAGTTGCATAAGAGAAAGTGTAAAATACCTTCAATAGTTATTTCATACTTCGAGTCTCCTAAGAAATATTAGAATTAAGGGTACTATTTGGTGAAGGACAAAAGCATTTCCTCCAATTACTATCATAAGAATTTCTTAACTATATAACATTCTGCTTAAGATCTTAAACAGTATAAATTGTTGCAAATTGCACAACCCTTTCTTTGTAGTTGTATTGGATTAGATGCACTATAACTACAATAGGTAAAGCCGATAGATATATTATATTATTATGGTAATCAGAATCTTGTTTCAGAGTTGGGTCAAGTTTCACTTTTTTTTTCGTTCTGGGCTTCCGAAAACCTAAGCCCCATAAAACCCAAGCCCAAGCCGAAAAATCAACTTTTGTGTAACCCTAACATTAGGAATCGAATCGAGAAAAACTCCGTTGTTAGCAATCACTGCATCATCTTCAATCACTCATTTGAGGTCGTCTCTGACTCTCTTTTGTTCTGTTTCTGTCATTTCAATGCTTCATCTGGCTAATATGATTGATGAAAGATTAAGAGATGGAGAAGATGGAAGAAACGAAGATCTATTGAGTGATTATGATTTTAATTTTGGATGGTCTATTTTAGAGTGTTCATGTCTTGTGTTTTGTACTAGGAATAGGCACTAGGCACTGCTGCACTATTTTAACTTTTTTTCTTTTGGTGATATGATAACTTGAGCAACTGCATTAGACTGTTGTTAGTGTTGACTTTTTATTTATAATTTTTTCTTGATATATAAATTATGACATGTTTATTTATCTGTCTGTGTAAATTAAAAATGAAAATTGACATTTTCTTCCTGGATGAATGTGAAGTTGTTGTAGGATTATGGGTCGGAAAGCAGGTACGCTTTTTATCAACCCCAAGAGGTTTGGTTCACTTCATAAACCTTGCATGAAGGAAATGGCATCGTTTCTCAATTGTATGGCTGCAAACCAAAGTGACACTGAAGCCTGTGCTCGCCAGAAGGAGCTATTAAATACCTGTATGGATTCTCAGGTAATATAGATCGATGTAGTTTAAGGAAAACTGTTGTATTTTGTTACCCTCCAACTTCTTCATATCTCAGGTTTCATTTTTTAGTAGCTTTTATCATATTTACTTGAGGATTAACTGCTGCAAAAACAAAAATTCTTCAATTTTGTTTTATCAGAGTAAAAAGAACAGAAAGTCTTGGGGGAGTATCAATTATCAACTGCAGAGGCTTAGCCGAGGAAGGAAGTAATTCAAGATTTTCATACATGTATTGTTTTCACAATTCAAGAGCAATATTTGGAAAGTTTAGCCTGTTATGCACTGCTTTGGTTGTCAATCTAAAATGACCATACAGTAACTTGTATTCTCCCTTGAAGAATCTTGATGATGGAAGTTCTACCTTTTTTTTGTTTAAATCATTTGCATAAATTGAAAGAGATGGTGGAATAATATTGAAGAATACCAATGTAACTTCTTTTTTATACCAATTAAAGCTTTAACATACTACATATCATTTATGACACCATCACATTCCGTGATATCGGCACTGCCCTTCATATTCTATGATAAAAGTCTTTCATAATTGATGAAAATGGTAGTTTATGTTGCAATTTATTTTTTATGATGGAGTGCTGATGGGTGTTGATCATCCGATGTTTTATTTTAAGTGGTTTTGGAAGATTGGCAACACATTCTCTCGCAATTGATATAGGTTGTGGATTATGTTGCGTATTTTGTTCAATGTTGGTGTGCTGGTGATTAATGCTCATCTGCTACTTCATCCAAGAGGATTTTGGAAGATTGGACAAATTTAACTAGGGTTAGTATTATTGGTTTTAGAGGATAATATGCGTGAACTACAGAATGAGCTTCCTATTCAAAGTTTTTGAGTTCTGCTCAAGCTCATCAAGTTACAGTTGGGTTTTTTTATCTAATTAAGAATATCTATAAATCAAACTCTTTTACTTAATTTTTTACATGTACCAGACAAGCTCCACTTTCATGGGATGGTGATGTCAAATACTCACGTCTAATGTAGATCGAGATTGGAGACGCACATCTTGTTATTTTCAGCTCAATTTCCCACAATTTATCAGTTGCTATCAAGCCATTGGAGAATGCGTGTTTTGTGTACAAAGTGAGTCTTTTGCTGCGTTGTCTGCCTTTAATCATGTGATTGTAATTTCATCAGGCTGCCTTGGATCATAGTCTCAATGGAAATGTTAATAATTTTTTAAGACTGTTTACAGTGAAACCCCCTAGTATTCTAGTATGGCGTCATCATCTCAGTTTATGCTTTCATTAGATATTTAAAATCAGATCACGACTATCCTCGTTTTATCTAGCTTCAATGGAACTGGTTGGCAGACGCAGCTTCTTCCGCATAACTTGTAATAGGAGTTAAAGAAATTAGTGGAGAAAATTATGACTTTCTGTAATTTGATTAAACCGTCGAAACACTGTTACTTAAAACTGGTCATATAGTTGGTCTCTTTTAGGTCTGTCGTGTTTTAATATAATTCTCAGTAAGTATTTAAAAAAGAAGATAATAAAAATAAATAATATTTTTTATAAATTAAAATTAACTTGAGCATCTTAATTTTTGAAAAAGTTAAAGTGTAATTTATGAAAAAAGTTTAGCTTGTTTCATTTTTTCTTTTTGTAAGTACTCATTAAGAAGTTTATTCTCCTATAAATTCAAATAAACTTAAACATCTTATCTTTATGGAAAAGTTTAATTTATTTTATATTTTTAATTTCTTCTCTTATGATTAATTATCAAAATGTTTAATCAATTATTATTTGAGGTGCCAAAAAACAAACAAATTATTTTCTTAAGAATACGTAGAAGATTCATTACCACAAGAAGGCGAATGATAACTCCACAATTAAATATTTCAATTTAATAGTAGTAAAATTATATGTCTTATCAAGACAGAATTTGTAACTTGTTATCTTCTTGCCTGGCATATGTGTTATTTGTTATTCTCTAATGAAAGGATGGTTCATTTATATCAATATGAGAGTCCAACCATATTGTATTTCTTAATTCTCACATGGTACAATTCTCTTGTTATGGAGCTCCCTTACTTTTCAATGTACAAAAGACAAAATGTAAGATGGGTGTCGACCAATTAATACGCAAGAAAGTACTAGATCATTTTGTTCTTGTCTAGATCAGTTATGTTGTCTTTGAAATTGAAGAGTTGTTTCATTCTTAATTTCTTGACAGGTATTGTGTATTCCATAAAATGATAACAAACTAAACATTTGTAAGTAACAAACATTATTTTCTAGAATAACGGAGCTGTGTTTTTCCTTTCAACGAATAATGACAGACAATTGGTGTGTGACTTATGGATCCACTTTCTCACTTTCCACCCTTTGTCTCCAAAATTGAAACTTCAATTGCAACTCTATAATTTAAAAAGGGGGTGATAACATATGAAATGTCCATGGGTTTCGTTCATTTCAATTGTTTTACCCTCCCCACCTTTTACATTACAAGCTTATATTTTTAGTGAAAGATTTATAATATAGTCTTAGTTTTCTTTCAAGATTTAAGAAAAACAAATTACAAATGCACTTATATCACTATATCTTTAAAAAATAAAACTCAGTTATAAATTTAATTATTGCTCCAATTATTTAAAGTTATCATAAAAGCTTACATATTTTAATAAGTTTTAATGTTCACCTAATGAACATAATAATCATAAAACGTTATCAAGGCCTAAAATAAAAATGTAGAATGAGTATCACAAAAGAAAATATATTAAGGACATGTTTGGATAAATTTTTTGAGAAATATTTTTATGAAAAAATAAGAATAAAAAATAAATGAATTTATTTATATAAGCTAATTTGTAGAAATTTTTCATGTTAGTTTATCTAAAAAATTGTTTTAACTTATACATAAACTAATTGTAGCTTATAAAAAAGTTTTTTTTTCTTAAAATATTTTTGGATAAATTTATTCAATTTGACCCTAGATTTATTTCTTGTTTGTCTTTAAATGAATGGACTAGGTCAATTGACAAATTCTAAGATGCATTATTGCCTCATATGGTTTATAATGTACCATTTTACAATTGCCATGAGATTACTCAATATTTTACTTTATTATTATGGACTCTCTCCACCTAATTTTTACTGCTTCCTCATTAAAATTGCTTCTTTGTCGTGCATTGTCACCAAAGGTGATTTTCAACAGTGATCCACCATTTTTTTTTCTCTTTTTCATTTCCTTCTTCTCTCTCGTCTTCTTTCTTCCTCCCTCCACCATTTTTCTTCACCCTTCGTCCTCTTATTTCTTTGCATCACCACCAACATCAACTCAAGTCCCCCTATGTCGACAACCAAAACCTCATCAAGGAAACCAACTATTGAGATCTAATTCAATATTGACCTTATATGACATGTAGCCCGCCTTTATCGCATGTAAGGATCTTGCAACAACATAGTATATAGCAAGCCATGAAGGCAATCCATGTGATCCACAGTAACACAACTCTTTGCCAACTATAGGTGAGTTTCTTGTGACCCACTAGTCAGTGGTCACACTCCTCCTATGCACCAAATCCATAATTATGAACCTCTTTTGTTTGAATCCTCGTTCATGCACCTCTTTTGCTTGCCTTTATCCTTCCTCCTTCAATAACCTTGTGAAGGTCCATGACACCACCCTTTCACACTAGATTCGCACATCCCATCAAGGTAGCAACCATAAACCAATCAAACCCTTACAACTCAAAAACCAAACTCAAAGAAGAAAAGTGGAAGAAAAAGAGGGAAAAAGAAAAAGAAAAATGGCAATGTTTCCAAAAATCACCTCTAGTGATGTCACATGGTGGAGGGTCACCAATACCGATGAAGATCTTGGTGGTATTAGTAGTAGCAAATATTCATTGCCACAAAAAAAAAACAAATATTCAAAAGAGGAGTTATAATCACAAGAAGAAAGTATATGATAACAAGGCACATCCTAAATTAATCTAAAGACTATGGTAAATGGTACATCATAAACCATATGAGACAATGGTGCACCTTGTAATTCCTCTAGGTCAATTATGTTTTCTTTGAAATTGAAGAGTTGCTTCATTCTTATTAACATATTGGTAAATACTGTGTATTTCATGAAATGATAAAAAGGCTTAACATTCGCAAGTAACACACACTATTTTCTACAAGATTACAATGTTTTCTTTTTCCTCCAGTGAAATAAAAACAAACAACTTGTGCAGAACTCATGGATCCAATTTCTCACTTTACAACCTCTACCTCCAAAATTGGAACTTCAATTGAATGATCTTTAATTTTTTTATATATTCCAAAAATTTCAACCTACACCCTTTTTTATAATAGAAAGGTTAATTCAAAGTGAAGTTTTACATTCTAGATGGCCTAATCTAAAATTTACAAGGGGTGTCTCTTTTCATTACAAGAAGGAAATGAAAGTTTTATATTCCAAATAACCTAATCAAGAATGTATAAAGGGGTATAGGCTAAGATTGTTAAGGTGTAGAAATAAAATGTCCAATTAAAGCTCTATAATTGGAAGACAATTGCTTTCTACACCTCCATGAATTACTTTTTTCACCTATTTGGCATTTTGAAAGGGATAATCTAAAAAATAAAATTACATTTTGAATTGGTGACATCTTTTGTATTTTGGAAAGACTAATATAGAATATGATTTTACATTTTAGATTAGTCTTTATGAAATATAAAAGAGGTGTAGAAAACAATTTATAGAATTGTAGAAAACAATTACCTAATTGGTAACAAATGAAGTGTTCAGGAACTTTATTCTTTTCAATTGTTTAACCCTCAATTCTTTTCAATTGCTTTATCCTCCCCAACTGTACATCACAAGCTTAAAATTTTAGTAAAAAATATTATAAAGTCTTATTTTTATCATAAAATTTAAGGAAAAACAAATTACAAATGCATTTATATCACTAGCTCTTTAAAAAAAAAAAGTTATGAATATAATAATTAGTCCAAAGATTACATATATATCTTCGTAAGTTTCAATGTCCATCTAATAAAAATAAAAATCATAAAATATTTATAGATAATCAAGGTCCAAAAAAAAAATGCTTGAATAAGTTAAAATTAAGTTTATTGAAAAGGAAATATGGTAGATACATAATTCCTAATTAACTTCAATATTGTTTAGGGAAGAAATGCATTTATCTCACTTACGTACGTGTGTGTAGAGAGAATTAAATATAAATTAGTCCAATTACACAAGTTGATTTTGGATGAAGAAATTGATACAAGTCATATAAGGGTATATTGATTTTGTTATTTATTGATTTTTGGGGTTCAAGATGCTCATCTCACTATCTTTACTTGATTTGCTCAAGTGGAATCCTCCATGTAAGTGGTGTTAAGACACATTAATGACATAACTAGCTAGGTTTATTTGGTCAAGATAGATAAAAATAAGAAAAAAGAAATGAGAAAAGCTTCTCTCTTTGTTTAGATAAGTGAAAAAGAGAATAAAAATAAATAACTAAATTTATGAAAAATAATTTTATATTAATTAAAAATAAATTTAACTTTAAAATTTAAACTTTTTACTCTATTATTTTCTTAAGATGAATTTATTTACTAATTTTTAATTTTATTTTATAAAAAAGATTTAGGTTTTGAAGTAGTTAAAACAAAACATAAAATAAAATAGAGTTTTTCTCTTCCATCTCGCTTCAATTTGTGGGGTGGGCTGGAGATATTTTTGTGGGTTCCAAAAAGAAAATCTCCCTTTCTATTTCTCTTTCTAAGATAAATAGTATAATTTTTTTCTCCTCTCCTTTTACACTCAAACAATGTTTGAAAAATGATCTCTATTAAAAAAATTCATTTTCTACAGGACAAAATTGTAAATATTAAGATTGGTTTCGTTAATATATATTGTCTAATAAAAATTAAATTATCAATATAAGTTTTAGAAGCCTATACTAACAGTACAATGTATTGTTCTGACATTTGACAAATTAACAAAATGTATAAATATTCTATACTAATAAAATAATTTAATATAAATTAAAAAATATTTATATTAACAATGTACTATTTGGTAATTGAAGACTGTATTACAGGTAGATAATCTAATATTAAACTGTTGCTAAAGAACTACTGATAATTTTATTTCATTGTATAGTGGATATCATGCAGCTAGCCAAGCATGTGCATTGGACATAATCTAATAATGGTAGAGCCCCATGTATTCTTTGATGCTTCAAGCATGCACGTCCAATGCACCAGCTAATTATTGTAGTCGGCTCTTGCTAGCTAGTTATGGTTTTTCTGTTGCTAGCTACTCCAACACTAGAGTAGACTTTTAGTCTTGAACACCCAAATCTCGAAACATACTTATATAACTACATTAATTGGTTTGACTATTTTGACTTATATGGTCATCCTTTTATCCCCTTATTTCTAGTTTAATACTAATTAATAGTATTTCTTACTTTCATCTCGTTGATCATGTGAGTGTTACTCAAAATTCAATCGGAACGTATTTCATCCGATCCATCTTGAGGCATATTACAATTTCATAATTAAGACAAAAGAAAAAAAAAGATATATAATTATAATAGATAATATGATGGGATAAAAAGAAGATAAATAAATAAATAGTAAGTATTAATGAATAGTTTGAAATAATAAAATGTCTAAATATTGCTGTTGATTCGAAGATATTAATCTCATGAATGTGGTAGCAGAAGATGTGAAAAGATCCCATCGAAGTGGTTGAATTTGCAATTTCTATGCGCAGGATGCTTTCAGAAATCATCTTTGGATCTTTTATAAAATGTTGTTTGCGCTCTCTTATTTTCCAATTTCCACTAGATCAAGTTGATGTCTACGTCGATTGTGTAAGGGAAGGGAAAATTCCAAGCAGACACTGGCCAGCAAGGGGTTGTGGTCACTGATCAGTGTCAAAACTCAACTGCTACACATCAATAGTGACATAATCCCAGCATGGTATTTAATCTGGCACTTTATAAAATTACAATAATAATTAGCTAGAAATCATTTATTTTATAATGAGGAAAATAAACACGATAGAAAACCACGGGCAACAAATTCAGTTGTAGTCATGTGTATATATGTAGCTAGGAAAATTAACATGGTTATAAAGCTTATCATCATAAATTAAAAAGAAAAAAAAGTAGGTAACACATTATGGATTATGCATATAATATGAAAATGGAAGATGGGCGGTTGCATTGTTTGACTTTGTCTAGCTAATTAATTAAAAAAGAAAAAAGGGGTTGAGTTGATATGTAGGGATTGCTTGGGAGTGAACATAATTTACTAAATATGTTTAGTTAGCCTTTTTCTAAATATAGAGGTTTCTTGAAGGAACACAAACATTTCCAAAGCTGAGCATGAGCACTTTTTCCATAAATTGAAGGAGTGTTGAATGGTGAGACAAATGATAATGGGAGAGGGATTGACACGAACAAGACAGCGTGACAGAAGAGGAGGGGGGGGAAGGGGGGGGCTTTTCTGACTGAGATTTGCTTCCCTTAACAAAACCAAACAAAAGCCAATAGGCTAAGAGAAAGGGAATATTATGACTCATAGAAAGAAGAAAGGAATAGTCAGATAGAGCAATAGACAGCGTCTTTTTTACATAATAAACTGAATGAATGAACGAACGAAGAAACAAACTAGCTTAGTGTAGTGTAGTGTAGTGTAGTGTATGGTATTGAGTACACTCACTCACTGAGCTGAGCTGAGCTAGCTTTACTGATCCTCCAAAGCAGCAGCAAAAGCTTTTCCTTTTGGTAGTTCACGCCTCGCTGTGCTGTGTAAAGAAACCCATCAGTTGGATGGGATTGGACGTATGCATGTATGATCTGACACTAGACTTTGTATCATTCTGATTTTATTCATAATCATTTCTGCACCAACTCATATATTATAACGGAAGAAATGCAATATACTAATAAAAATCTACCAGTTTCTCTTTACAAATACAAGTCTTTCATTAAGGTCTGTCCAAGAGGATATAAAATTAAGGTTAAATTAACTATCAACTCTTACGTTATTAGATAATTTTTAATTAAATTTTTAAATTTAATCTTTAAATTTATATTTATTTTTTAATTATTTTATTTTATCTAATTATTTTTTATAAAAACTTAACTATTTAAATTATTTATGTAAATTTATAACAATATTATTATCTGATAAAGTCTAGAAAAATTTAAAAAAAAACATTTAAATTGGATGGATCTATAAAGATTAAGAGAATATTAAAGAAAATAATGAATTTAAAAATTGTATAAGTAAGAATAT
>JAMLFT010004863.1:0-18656 GCA_026544285.1 Pachyrhizus erosus | reverse complement strand
AGAGTCAACAATGTACAAAATACACTCAATGAAATCCTTATCCTATTTATATTTTATAAGTAGGTGTATATACTATATGCAGTTTCCCATCATATATGAACGTGCTCTGCATGTTGTAAATTTCTTCCCTGGATGAATTATTAGAAAGAGAATAATAGTACTACTAAATTATGTAACTCATATGTCAGGTTAATGTAGCTGCAGTATGTATTGTAATTAATTGGAAGTCATAGACAATTATTTGAAGACAATTTCTTAAGCTACCTATTTCATTCCACAGTTATGTACTTTAGACATGTAAAATGTCAAAAGCAAAAAAAAAAAAAATTGTTAATCAATGTCCAAATATATTGATTAAAATTTTTTAAAAAACTATTAAAAATCATATAAAAGTACACTTTAAAATAATAAGAGAATGTATCTCAATAAAAAAAACATAAAAAAATATTTGCTTGTCTTTATCAGCCCTATAATTCCTAAGGTTGCCAAAGCAATACTGTGCAATATGCACATATTCGTTTTGGCCACCATGATCTGTCAACAGAGTGAAAAAGATAAAGTTAATTATGGCAGCCGTGGTCCCAGGGAAGTACTAGAAAAGGTGAATGACTTAATAGGCCACCATGCAGAGAGCTTTAAATGTTTGCTATAGAGTAAAAAATTGAAGAGATGGGACAAATTATTATATCAAATAAATAATAATTTGACAAAGATTATGAGTTTATATTTATTTTAATTGGTTGGTGTCTCTTATTATAAAGAAAATAATGGCAGTGTCAACAGTGTCAACATTTGCAGACAACTAATTAGTTAATTTATTTTCTTATTTATAATTATATATTTTCAGTTTTTTAGATGTATAATTATTTTCAGAGCTAGCTGTCTCTATCAAATCCAATACCGCGTTCCACAACCAACTTGGATCGCATAGATCCAAACAACTCAATAGCCAATATTTTTCAAATAGTTTTCATATTGTTTAGAAGGAGAATTGTGAGAGATAAAATCTAAGTTCCACCAACCAAGATAAATAGTTGGATAAATGGGTGAAGAAAGAAGCTATATAAAGGGTAACACTACCTTTCCTAAAGGCAGTACCAAAACCCAAGATGGGGTCTCCAATGGCCTCTCTTACTCTCACTCTTGCATTAACCATTATCTCTCTCACCTTGCCATCTCAAACATTTGCAGACAACTACATCTACTCATCTCCACCACCACCAAAGCACTCACCTCCTCCTCCTTATTACTACCACTCTCCACCCCCACCAAAGCACTCACCTCCTCCTCCATATTACTACCACTCTCCACCCCCACCTAAACACTCACCTCCTCCTCCCTATTACTATCACTCTCCCCCACCACCAAAGCACTCACCTCCTCCTCCATATTACTACCATTCTCCCCCACCACCAAAGCACTCACCTCCTCCTCCATATTACTACCATTCTCCACCACCACCAAAGCACTCCCCTCCTCCTCCTTATTACTACCACTCTCCACCCCCACCTAAACACTCACCTCCTCCTCCCTATTACTATCACTCCCCTCCACCACCAAAGCATTCACCTCCCCCTCCATATTACTACCATTCTCCACCACCACCAAAACACTCACCTCCTCCTCCCTATTACTACCACTCTCCACCCCCACCTAAGCATTCACCTCCTCCTCCTTATTACTATCACTCTCCCCCACCACCAAAGCACTCACCTCCCCCTCCCTATTACTACCACTCTCCTCCACCACCAAAGAAGCCATACAAGTACCCATCTCCACCACCCCCCGTTTACAAGTACAAGTCACCTCCTCCTCCCTACAAGTACCCATCTCCTCCTCCACCACCATACAAGTACCCATCTCCTCCACCCCCAGTTTATAAATACAAGTCTCCTCCTCCACCAGTTTACAAGTACAAGTCTCCCCCTCCTCCCTATAAGTATCCATCTCCTCCCCCCCCACCATACAAGTACTCATCTCCTCCACCACCAGTCTACAAATACAAGTCTCCTCCTCCACCAGTTTATAAGTACAAGTCTCCCCCTCCTCCCTATAAGTATCCATCTCCTCCCCCACCACCATACAAGTACCCATCTCCACCACCCCCAGTCTACAAATACAAATCTCCTCCACCACCAGTTTACAAGTACAAGTCTCCTCCTCCTCCCTATAAGTACCCATCTCCCCCTCCTCCTCCATACAAGTACCCATCTCCTCCACCACCAGTTTATAAGTACAAGTCTCCTCCACCCCCAGTTTACAAGTACAAGTCTCCACCACCACCATACAAGTATCCATCTCCTCCACCACCACCATACAAGTACCCATCTCCACCACCCCCAGTCTACAAGTACAAGTCTCCTCCACCCCCAGTTTACAAGTACAAGTCTCCACCACCACCATACAAGTATCCATCTCCTCCACCACCACCATACAAGTACCCATCTCCACCACCCCCAGTCTACAAGTACAAGTCTCCTCCACCCCCAGTTTACAAGTATAAGTCTCCTCCTCCTCCTGTCCATTCCCCACCTCCGCCACACTACATCTACGCATCCCCTCCTCCTCCATATCACTACTAGATAGTAGTTTTCCGTAGCATCTCACGTGGTAAGCTTTTTCATAAAACCTACATTATCATAATAATGATATAATATCTACCAACTTACATTTAAAAGATTAATAACACTTGAGCACTTTTTTATTTTGAATATTTTAACAACACTGTTCTATTTTATTTTTATTTTTTTCTTATTACGTCATAAACCACATCATGCTTATATTTTTTTCACTAGATGTTGAATTGCAATAGCAAAATTAAGATCCTAAGTCAGAAGAATAATTTATTTTTAAAAATAAAAGTTTAAATATTTAAAATTAGAAAAAAGAAAGACATGTATATTTAAGATATTAATAAATGTTTTTTTTTAAAAAAATAAGAATACATGTGCACCCTCTCACTCAGACTTAAGTGTAGATCTGCTACTGTTGAATAGCATTGGGGTTGTCTACCTATTTTTTTTTCCCACGTTTAAATACTCTTGTAATCACATGCAAGCCATTTGGTAACTACTCAGCCTATGTTGACAGTTTAGAAAAACTAATGATGAGAAGTGTGATGTTAACGTCCTTATTTTGTTCATCCAACAAAACTGTTGCATTTTTTTTTCTTTTTATTTTCATTTTTTGAAATTTCCAAAGGTTTTTGGTTGTTGATAAAAAAATGTTTGTGGTTGATAATTGTTTTTTCAATTATAAAGTAATCAAGGCGTTTTCAACTTCCCATTTCTTTTTATTGAATATTTGAGTAGCCTATGACCATTATTTGTTTGTTTTAGGTTTATTAAAATTGAATTAAGCATAATCTTTTAAGTCTATTTTTTATCATTGTTAAAAGCTCTTAACCTTTCATATGTTTCCAAAGCTTTGACTGTGACTCACATTTTTCAAAGGTATAATACCATAATACTTTTCTTACTCGAAGTTAACACCGTATATAATATCATTAAAGGAATCGTTTTTTATTTTTATTTTTTACATATATTTAATCTTTTATGTATAAGGTGCTGGTATTTGGACCACAACAAATTACAAATACTCCGTTAATATCTTTTATTTTACTTTTATCTATTAATTATTCGTTTTTCTTCTCTTCTTATATATCTCAAGGTGCAAATATCTAAAGGCTGTTTAAGAATATTTTTCATGTATTTATACATAATTTTAAAAAGTACTTCCAAAATTAAAGGAAAAATCTTTAGTTGAAAAAAAAAAATCTTGATAACTAAATAACAGCATTTTAACCTGTATTAATATTCAAGGGAAAATTCTTTTCTCATTTATTGATATTATTGAGGGAATAATTAATGGAAGGGACTGATAAACTTATATTCTAACCATGTGCTTGTACTTTTGTAGGTTATTTATGAAGAATATATGCCAATAAAGAACGTTGTTGATATCAGGAAGATGCACTTCGTAATTACACAAGGAAAACAACGGAAGCAAAGTTTCCTCGCGTTTTTTGTCTCATAAAAGAAAGAACTGCAACTCCTTTTCTCTTTCTTTGTATTGTTTATGAATTATTATTGTGATTTTAGACAGGTGTAAGGCACTGCTTTGGTTTGTGTCGTTGAAATATCACATGAATGCATTTTGATTTGCAACCTGTTGTGTTTGCAAGGGGTTGTGAAGCCAATTTAATAATAAATAAAAACAAATGCTTTATCTCTTGCTCTTTGTATATTTATTGAGAAATTCTACAATATTTTGAGTGTCTTCAATAATAAAAATTTGATTTAAAGATAATTAAATAATATTTTATATTTAATCCAACTTTTTATGTAATTATGTAATTTAATTATTAGGCTTTTTATTAGACTAAATAAACTCCTCATTTTATAAGGCATAAAAACTTTTCTTATATTATATATTATATATATTCATATTTATTTCGCTTTGGTCACGTTTAAAATTCTTCCTTTTAAAATTTGTGGACACGTATCTAACAGTTGGACCAATGAGAAACAGGACAATGATGTACTGACATGTCATCGTGTCACATTTGTCAGTATTTTTTTTTTGCTGAATATATTTGTCGGATTACAATATATATATATATATACACACACAATTCTTTAGTTATTTAAAAAAATGAAGTTTGAGTATTATAATAAAAATATATATATTTACAATAAGTATAAAAATAGTTTAAAACTTAAGAGTTGTGATTTGAATACTATTGCATATAATGATATTATATAAATTATTATGATAATAGTACTATAAATTATAATAATAATAAAAACTATAAATTTATAATAGAAAGTATTTGGTCTACTCACAAAAAATTAAACCCCAGATCTTCTTTAATGTGACGAAAAAATAATAATATATAATAATAAATAACTTAATCACATAATAAATGTAGTGAAAATAAATCTTTTCAATTTGTAAGAATTTGTGAGGAGCAACAACAATATCAAATCACTATAATCTTGTAACGTAACATAAAAGACATAAAAGATTTTTAATGTGAAATTTTTTTATCAAAATAAGGAGAAAAAATCATAGTTCGTCTAGATAAAAAAAATAACTCCACTATGATCAATAAGAGTACAACAGTGTCATAAATAGAGTGCTAACAAACAGATAAGTAACAAAGTAATAAAGGTTACAAAAAGAGAACCAAGAAGATGAAAAATCTCAAATAATAAATTTATTGTATGAACTAAATATCTCATAATTTAGTTCTCATTTGCATGATCCAATTATTCAGAATGAAGAACCAAATATTAAGAACCTGCTGTCAAAATTTCATCCTAATCTAATGATGAATAAATATACAGTTGTGATTTTATGGTGACTATTT
The DNA here is from genome assembly GCA_026544285.1 of Pachyrhizus erosus. Taxonomy (NCBI): domain Eukaryota; kingdom Viridiplantae; phylum Streptophyta; class Magnoliopsida; order Fabales; family Fabaceae; genus Pachyrhizus; species Pachyrhizus erosus. The sequence continues at coordinate 13,285 of JAMLFT010004863.1, read as the reverse complement.
TGTATGTTAGCGAAAATTACTTTCCTTTCTTCTTCTCTCTTTGATGACTGTTATTCTCTCTTGTTTTAGTCCTAACTGCCTCTTTCTCTTTTTTCGTATCTCTCTCCACTTAAATAAGTGAGAAATCTAATGGAATTCTCAATATTGGACTTTTTTTTTCACATATAAAGGGAGTTCAATACCCAACAAAAACATCATATATAAAATAAAGCAATTTGTCACTACGGTAAAGATTGCTTGTGCACTCAAACTCTTTGGTGCTTCAAACCTATTATGTAAATAGAAATTGTTGTCTAACCGTACTCTTCTTATTTGGAAATAATTGCAAATGAACTTGAGCCTTGTGAAGAAGGAATTAAATGACTTAGAATAAATTGTTGATGAACATGACCCCTATAAATTCCACTGCTCTTAAAAAAATATAAATTCAACTAATGTTACTTCTTGAGAAACTAATATTTTAATAATTGCATGATATAGAATGAAATTAGACACTATTAACTTAATAAGAATAAATTAAAATGATACTTCTTGAGTTTCTTTAGATTGCATACAATATTTTTATTTTGTTAATATTTACAACAAACCTCCCTTATAAAAATACACAACATAACATTTTTTAAATGATTAAGAGAATTGGTATAATGTATAAAAAGTATCAAAGTAATGATGCTTTTTAAACAATTAAAAAGGTTAGTATTGAGAAAAAAAAAAGAAATATCATGCGTAATTAAAAAAAAACCTCAAGATATATCAATACAATTTACTCTTTTAGTAAATATGAATAGATAAGATAAGAGAAAAGTTAAGTAAGAAAGTGTGGAGAGAAAAGAGTGAGATACAAATAAGAAAATTTAACAAGTAGAAAAGACAAAAAAAAATTTCAATAATCTCATGCAAGATAATTCATGTAGAAAGATATGTCAATGGATATGTAAAAGATCTATACAATAATTTTGTTACACATTATCTTGAAAACTTCCCTAATTACTTTAACATGAAAGAATTATGGAAATTTTTCTCAAAGATAGAGGGAATTAGGAAAATTTTTCTACCAATATAAGTTGATAAAACAAACAAAAAGTTTTGATTTGCACACTTCAAAGAGTTAGGTACAAGATAAGTATGAATTAGAAAGAAATCTGTAGACAATATTTGAATTGGATCCTTCAACATGAGAGTCAATAGTTTGAAATAAGGTTTACTATCTTTTTAGTTCTTAAATTTATTTAAGATTTTTATTTTTAGTTCTTGAACATTTCTTTTATTATTTTAGTTGCTAAACTCTTTTTTTGTCCTTACTTTTAGTCCTTGATAAGGAACTAAAAGTCATGATGAATAAAAGTTAAGAAACTAAAAGTAAGAATGAAAAAAGTTAAGAGATGTTGGTCATAAAAAAAGGTTCAAAGAAATAGGTTTTGTGACCAATAGTAAGACATGCACTAGTAGTCAAAATAAGAGTCTTGGAAATAAAGGGAGAAAGAGAGCTTAACCAAATAATAGAAATAGAAGATTCTACTAAACAACAAAGAACAAAGACACTCACTTCAACAACATTACGACAATGTTGGAGCACATGATTAGTAAGGAAAATATGACATGGGTGAAATGCAATATGTGGGCCAAACATATAACACTGAAAACATCTTCACCATTCACACAAAAATCATTATTTGAAGGATTTTATTCCATGAAAGTGAAACCAATGGGTGAAATTAGTTGTTTTTAACTAAATAAGAGGAAGATGAGATCTTAAAATTTATCAAAAGTGATAAAGATTGATTCCATATACAGTTTGAAGATATACATACATGAATAGAAATAAGAGTATCTTGTAGTAAAAGGAAATACAACCTTGGTCACTTTAGGAGGATCTTTAACTGTATTAACCTATTAAAAATGTTAGAAAAAAGTTTTGAAATTTTAGGATGAAAAATGCGTTGTTATTAAAAGGAAACAAAATACATAAAATGATTTATCTATTGGTTAAGTTTTTAAATAGACATATGACCGATTTCTTAAATTTAACATTTTGAATTCTTGATTGGTCTTAAAATTCACTAACCAATTATTAATAAATTTCAAAAATGGTTTTACTAAATCATGTATAATATAATCAATTTGGGTTAAACTTTTAGGCATAATTCAAGACACCAAATCAATTTAAAAATAAAAAATGCTCATCATTATGCATCACAAAATCTATTAATCTCAAATTAAAATATACCAAATTAAGCATTTAGCACATTCATTCTAAATGTAAATTTTAATTTGAATGATAAAGCATCAACCCAAAAAGAATTCACAATTAAGATTCAAGAAAATACAATAAAATAATAAAAGGAGAAGAAAGAAAATCAAGAATAAAAGTTCAAAACTAAGATAAAACCTCAAGATCCATAAATGAAACCTTATACCAATGAATTAAGACAAAGGATTTAGCCTTCCATGGAAGTTTCACATGAAGGTTACATAATAACAAAATAATGAAACCTTCTAAAAAAGAAAATATAAGTAATAGTAATCTCAATTCTAAACCCTAAGAGTTCAATTCCATGGAAGTGTGGAATTTGACCAAAGTGCCTTAGTTAGCCTCATGTATCATATGCATTTTTGTAATTATCATTAAGGGGAAGACGATAATTTAGACACCATAAAACGTAGGTAAGGGCTCATTAGAGTCTTAAAGGCATGGAATTGTGTATGGACAACCCCAATAGCTATATACAACCCAAGTTAGGAAAAGTTTGTAACCAACTCAATTACCTTGACAACTATTAAGATGTGGCCAAAAATTGGATGCAGTATCCACCCTATGTGACAAAAGCAAATATGCTAACTAACTTTACTTATATCATTATATTCATATGCATTAGGGATGAAATACATGAGGCTCTTAATTATCTCCCTAAGGATTTTAGTGAAAGTAAAGTATGCCTCTATTGATGTTAAGCATTAAGAGGTTAGGCCCCATATATATGAGTCAATCAAATTTAGATTAACCTATAGGATTTCCTACTATATTGCATACTTCAGATAATTGCCAAAATTAAGTACTTTGCTTGTCTATGTTTGTGTTTTGACATTTCAAGTTGTGACTCAAGGATTTAGATTGCATTTACCTCACTTTGTCATATTTTCTTGTGTTGCATGTAGATATTGTGTATAATAGCAAATGATGATGACTTTGAACCGCTATAGACAGGTATGACCACCCTTAGATTTAGTGAGGAGGGATAGTTATCCCATGATTATCATTTCCACTTTAATTCCTTCTAATGAGTAGTTTTCTTTTATTTGTATCTCTTTCACCCATCTATCTTGGTTCTTTCTACAACATTGGATAATTCACTATGTTTGTCATTTTCATATTCACCTGTTTATGTTTGTGTTGGACATCCATCATCATTTCCACCATTTGACCCTATGCCTTGGATTAGGATAATTCTTGTTGTGAAAGAGTACCAAGCCTCATATTCTAGGAGTGTCATTCCTTCTACCCTGCCTTTACTCTTTCCTAATACCCAATATGGTTTTCTACTACCTGGGTGGGGCCTTTATACCAATCTATAGTCCTAATAGATTACGTGAGTGGTTAAAGGTGGGATAAGAAACATTGAAGATTCATCTGATGGGGTGGGATAAAAAACATTGAAGATTCATCTGATGACACCTATTAGTAGAACTAGTGGGTATGAAAGGGGGATAAGACTATTGCAACTACACTTTTACCTTTTTATGTATTTTGTATGTGGATAGACTTAATTATTCTTTTCTTATGATTATGTATATATCTAATGCAATTTGATAACAATCAATCTGAGATACTTTTATGGATTTGGTGACAAGCTATATGCTAGCACATACCTGGTGCATTGCATAATTTGATCATTGATGATATAATTAGGCCTAATGTATAACCCTAATGATATTTTTTTATTGACTCTATATTATGTAATGTTTAACATATGTAATCTCCTTATGTGATATATGTGATATCTAGTTTTTGGCACCAAAAATTCAAGCTTCAATGAAATGGTCCATGCCCTTACCGATGGAAGGTGTTTGCTTGTTGTTTGAGCATGCATAATTACAAGCTAATATAGATGCACTCATACTTATGCATGACTTGAATCACATAATAAAGTATATTTATATGTCTTTCTAAAGGTGATGATTCAGAGTATTTTATTTATTACAAGTGCCATGTTTATCCATAAATTTTGTTATATTAAAGTCCATTTTATACCTATTTAAATTAAACTTGTTGCATATAACAATAGTTTACTTAATTTGAGGAAGTATATAATATTTGTGTTTCCTTTAAGTAGATATAAAATTTGATTTTTTGGTATTGATATTTGCCTTCTTTTCGAGAAAGCTATAAGTGTTTACACATTCAATTTTGTTTAAAAACTTAAAAATAGAATATAGTTATAACTATGTTTTCACATAATATTATATCACTTTAATCAAGTTTCTAAAATGGAATAAACATATTACAAATGCCTTATAAATTAAAAATATGTAATTTATGCTACTATTGTAGTAGTTTATATTAAGTTTTTAAATGTAAAAGCTTGTTAAATAAGTGTTTTTATTAAAATACACTTTTTTTGTAATCAATCGTTTTAATCATTAACTAAGCTTCCTTAAGATTAAGTTGTTATAAAAAGCTTTGATTAATGTGCTATGCATGGATATAATATGGGTAGCTTAATGTATAACTATAGTTAGTGATTCTAAATCACTAACTACTTGTGTTAGAATCTAATGCTTCCAAGGTTTCTCATGGCTAAAAGTAAACTTCATAGTGCCTTACAATTTTTAAGATAACTATTATGAGATGAATTGATTAATCTCTTCAACCCTAGTACCCCATTCTAATCCTAAAGTCACTAAATTGCTATAAAGCCACTCATACCCTTTTAAATAATTACTTAAGTATCCTAAAGCTCAATACCTAAAATAATTCATTTAAACATTCAACTTCACTCTCATTTCCCTTTTATCTCATAACCTACACACACAACAATAAACCCACCACAATCCATTCCTTTGTTTTCCTTTTCTCATTACTTTCCTACAACCCTAAACTCATATAAGCCTTGTGCTTTTTAACTTATCTCATGACCATAGTTGAACACACTCACAACCTCCCTTGTGCAAGAAAAACCTCATGCCTAACTCTTTTTCTTTTAATATCTACATGCCTTACATTTGCTGGCCTATCTTCAATCTATTAATTTCTCTTAACCCATTCTTTCAACCCTTTATTTTCCATAAACCACCCTTACTTCCCAAACCTTTTTCCTTTTCCCCTTCCTTTATAGCGCCACTCAAGCCATCTTCATTTCTCTTCCTTTCCATCTCCCCTTCATTTTCCTCCACCTTGGTTTCTCTTTCTCTTTACCTTCTTTGAGAAAAAAATCCACCACCAAAACCACCATTAAACTTGCCATCCTTCACAATTTCTCCATTCTTTTTAAGATCTTATTTTACTTTTTAACCCTTAAAAACTCTAGGTTAGTCTAGTTTAAAGGATTTATTTTTCTCACCAATAGAGGTTAGATTGCATTGATATATCTTTCTTGTGGCATAAGAATCAACAATGGGTATAAATGCAAAACCCTTATTTTTTTTACCCTAAGTAGCCAAACATAGTTTGGGCTTGTATGTAGGTTTAGGGCTGTGAAAAGCCATATAGAAAGCCACCTTAATGTAATACTCATGAAGCTCGTCATTTTGACAAGTCCTAATCATTGATTGTAACAACCTAATTTCTAATTGATATATTTTATAATTTTTTATTCACAAGTTATCAAATTGAATAGAATATTGGAGATGAACTTGCTTTCATTGCATTAATGTACAATAATACATACCAAAATACTTATCAATACTACATTATAAAAATTGAGATTTGAAATTTCTTTTCTTCATCCATTGTTCTCAAATGGATCTTTTCCCTCAAAGGACTCTATCCTCATGGATGGTCTAGTGCCAGTGGCAGTGGAGGTAGAAGGTTGATTATGATTGTTTTGTTGCCTTCGTCTAGGGTGTGATGAAAATCTATGAGGAGAATCTAGAAGGTGTAGTTTGAGTTAATATTATAGGGAGGTCTATTTGGCTGGGTGTAGCTGTGGAAAAGGCATCAATAGGAAAGAAAGTGAATTGAACATAACCAGTATAAGTATCCAGCTATTACAAGGGGTCTCTAGTCCATCGTTCGCATAGGGGCATTATAGATAGATGAAATAAGGGATGAAATTCATTAGTAATTTTTTCTTGAAAAATGTAGGATTTGTAGGAGTGAGTCACATGTTCTCCATCAAACACATACAATGATGCACTTGTAATCGTTTACTCTCAACTCACCATCACATGTCCTATCAGTTCATTGCTGGCATATTAGGACCCGTCGTTGCCTGTAACTACTAATTCTTGAGGACTTATGTGATGCATATTATTCAATCTGTAATTTGCAATTTGGGTGACAATCAAGAGTACATATTTTGGTCTGGTAGAAGACTCAGATACTTTTCATCGATTTTGGTAATGCTCTGCAACGTCAGGATTGCCAAGTCAGCTTTGTAGCCTTCTTTTCTAGGGCGACCTACAAACTTGGCACCTCTATACTCCTAAGGACTTCCATAATCTATATACATCCCTCAAGTGCCGTCAATAATCAACCCATTACATTTCTCTATTTTTGTATCTCACAAGCTTGAAGATTAACAACTACCTTCTACCTTCTTTTCGATCAAGTCTCTAAGTACAAAATCTAAATCACATCTACTAATGTGAAATCTCGTCTCATATCAATCATTCATTCATAATAACATCAATTAACCAATTTAATTTGTCATCTTGGCTCATTCTAGCCAAATATCATACTACGGGAGGGATCTTTATGTTGCAAAGAGTTATCGAACTCTTGATAATTCATTGTTTACTAAGGGTTTCATTTAATGTAACCTTGGATTTTATCAATTAAATGAGTCATGATCAATGATAAAGTTAGATATATTAATAATGATAGTATACATATCATGAAGGAAGTCATGAGAGTAATCAAAGTTTAGTTAAAATTCTCAAATTTTATTAAGTTCTACAAGAAGGGTATTTTAGTCATTTTATATATCTTTTATGGTTTTTATTGAAAAAATTTATTTTTATAACACATGTACTAAATAATGGTTATCCCTTAAGATAAAATGAGCTATTAAAATTTCAATTTGAAATCAATTTGGGTAATTTTTAATAGAAAGGGTATTTTAATAATTTTCTCATAAAAGGGTATTTTGGTTATTTTAACATCACATAAATTTCTTTCTAACTTCAAAATAGATATTTGAGAGTATTAATTCTATTAATTTTACAAAATTGTTCACAGTTGCAAAGTTTTCTAAAAGATAATAACTAGGGACATTTTGGTCATTTTCATAAAAAAATAGTTTTTATAGATTTTTAACATATTTTTTACTTTAAGAATGATATAAATTTACTTAGTTCAAATATAGAATGTCTTGGCTATCTATTTCCTGAATTTAGAATGGCCAAAATAATAAGGATTAAATTATTAATGTAGGGGTACTTTGGTCTTTTTATAAAAATTTATGTTTAAGAAATTTATATCATAATTAATCTTTATCAAATTTGTTAGAGTATTATAAGGATGGAGTAAAAGTTTCTTGTTATCAACTTCCTAATTTAATAATGAAAATAGTAAAATTACAAAATTTTGGCTTAAGAGTATTTTAGTAATTTCTACCCTAGGGGCAAAGTGGTCATTTGACCAATTGCTTCTTCTTCGTCCTTTCCAAGAGCACTGGTTTTGGTTCAAAATCAGTTTTAATTTCTTTATTCCTCTCCCTATGCCTTATTTTATGATTATCTATTGATTCTGAATTATTTGTAACAAAAATTCAATTTTGTTGATTATATTTTTCTAAAATCTAAACTGGTTATCCTTTTTTAAAAAAAAAAGAACAGGCATGAGGCTTCTTCTTGAAATTCAATTTTCATTTTTCTTCATCAATCCTGATGGATTTCTCACTTAGAACAATTTGAACATCATTACTTAGTTATAATTTACCTAAAATTAGACCAAAATGGGATGAACAAATAACACATAGTCCTTCGAATTACAAAAATTGAATTTCTAAACTCAAAATCATTTTGGAGAATTAATGGATTTTAGAGTGTCAAAATTCTAGAAAACTAGATTTACACAATCTATAACATTTCTAGCAATCAAATTTGAAGAAAAAGTAACTCCTCCTACCTTAATTTAGAGTTTTCCAATAAAGAATTACAGAATTTGGCGAAGCTCCGACGAACCTTCAAACTTGCAATTTCTTCATTGTTTCTTTGAATTTCTTTGATAAAATTGTTATGGGAATGATTTCGAAACTATTTGAATTAAAATAAAGTAAGAAGAATGAGGATATAGGGAGAATTGAGAAGAAGAAGTTCACTTAATTGATGCTTTGAAACTTAGTTTTGAAGGTGTTTATATAGCCATCCCATCGTTCCAAAATAATCTATTTTAATCCTAGGAGGGTAAGGGTAGGAATGGTGAATCAGGCAAGCTCGAACCTAGACTAGGCTGCTACTTGTTGCAAAGGAGCTTCGAGATTGAAGACAAAACATTAATGATGGTTTGAAGGAAAAAATGAAAAGAGATATAGGGTTTCATTTATCCTAAAATGCTAGTGATGAGCCTTGTAGTCTAATTGGAAAATTTCCTTCCTCTCTTCCTTAAGCACCTAAAAAGGGGCGAGTTCAAGTTCCAGCTATCCCCCTTTTATTTTCTCATTATCTCAGTCTTATGCCTTTTGTTTTAAATGTTTAGTTATTATGCAACCCATAATGGATAGCTTAGTTGGTAAGTGTACCCCCTTCCCCTTATCCATCTTGGGTTCGAATCCTCCCCTAAATTTTTCTATTTCCTTTCTTTTTTCCTTTTCTTTTTTTTTATATAAATTTTTGTTTTCATTTTTAAAATTATTATTTTTACTCCTAAAATTTTTCTAAAATTCCTATAAATCATTTTGTATTTTTCTCACTTGTTCCATTATTTTTTTTTATCAATCATACTTTTATAAATATCATAATTATTTTTATTTAATTTATCATATTTATATTTTTAATTATAAAATGTAGATTTTTATTTTAAGAATCCAGATATTTATTATTTGAAATATATTTCCCAATTTCTATTTCTTTTCTACTGCTTATATCTAATGAAGATTTTCTTAGAATATATTTCCTTTTAAATTACTTATTTATTCTTAAATTAATTTTTATTCTTAATCTATCTTATTATTTTTTTAATTTCTAAATCTACATTTATTTTCAGTTCTTACCTAATATTTTTAATATTTATTTCTTCCTAAAATGCCAAATTTTACTCTAATTAATTATCAAAATTATAAATTCTAATATTCATAAAAATTAAAAATAGGATGTTACATTGATCAAATGTTTGAGGAGAAATTGACATCGATTGTAAATTTAGAGCAAAATGAGGGAGTAGTGAAAATGAAGCTTGGAGTGCATTTAAGGAACCTTTCACTAAACCAAGGTAAGTGGGAGTGAGATAGCTTATGAACAAAAAGTATAGAGTTAGTTAGAAGTACCTCACTGCTAACAACTTATAACTTTTTGTGTTAATATTGCAATTATGTTTTGTTTTACGTTCGTGATTGAATTTTTAAATTTGGTTTGTAATGTATTTTTACTATCTTACATATTGTGTTTTAGCCTCGGGGACTTTAAATAAATCCCCATGACTTTATAGAGTTATAAGGTAGAATAACTCATTGAGCTACTCCATAAGCTATTTTACAGTTAATAAACTTTGTGTTGAGTTAGTTAAAGGAATAATTGAGTGAATGTATAAGCTAAAAGATTTATTATAAGTGTTGATTTTTGAAATCATTCGTACTTGAATTAGTCTAAATTTCCAATGTGAAAACATGTGAATTTTGATCCCAATATTCCAATATTTGTAATTGTGAGATGGAAATATGACATATGTTGTGATTGGATTGTAAGTTGTGTATGTATGGGGTATAATTTTGTCTTATTGATTGAACTAGTTCTTGAGTTACCAAATTCCAATTAAAGTCTTATTGATTGAACTAGAGGATAAGTGAGGTGTTAATAATAAAAGAATGGAGAATTAGGAAAGTATGTGTGTTGGATATTTGATGTTATGTTGAAACTATTTCTAAGGTTTATACACAACGTGTGATAGAGATAAAGGAAGACCTCCAACAAGAGAAGGAAAACCTAAGAGAAAGAACCCCTTATTTGGACAAAAAGAACTTAAGAAGGGAAAATATTAAGTAGATGATGCTACGGTTGGGCTAGGAACACCTATGAGGGGAAAGGTAAGGAGACTAAATAAATATTTAGAGGCAATTAACACATTTCAAGTTAATGCCCAAAATGGTGCATTTGATTTAAGTGGAAAAAAGCCTCAGCTAATAACACACTAACACAAGTTTGTTATAATGCATTAATATTTGTTTTCTTAAGATTAAATAAATGTATGTATTATTATGAATTTTTTTAATGATTAATTGGATAAATCATATTTTGGGTTATTAGTAAGAGGGAATGGGGTTTTTCTCTTCTTTTGTATGAATGACAATGAGTCATGGATAAATTGTATGTTCTTGGTTTATATTTTATGCTTAATTCAATTGGATAGATTGTAAATATCTCAAAGAACCTTTATTTCTTTTGAGTTTTGGAATTCCATGAGTATTTGATTGTCAATTGCATTTTACCCCTTTCTATGTTCTTCGGATTAAATGTTGTCATTTGATATTGAAGTATGTTTAATTAGTGTCTATTGTGTGTTTTGTGGAATACAATGGTTGGTATATGTTGGGTTCCAATTATTGTACACTTAAAGTGAGTCTTGAAGCATTCAAAACCCTTGAAAGAATGGAATTTGCAGAAATCGCAAAATTTATGATGACCTCTGAAGAAATTCGGTTAAGCCAAATATTTTTGCGTAAGCAAATTTCTAGCATAATGTTGGATTAAGCTAAATATTTTTTTGCTTTACGAAAATTTTAGGCAAAATATATAACTTGAAGGTTTGAAAGAAATTTTTAACAAATTTCATATTTAGTCACTAAACAATTTTTTAGTATTTTTGTTCCTATATATTTCTTTTGTCAAAAAGTTTAGTTATTGTTGTTAAGTAAAAACATTAACTTGTAACATGACAACCATTACTACTGGACTTACCATGTCTTTTGTCACGTGACTTGTCATGTTACCAATGAGTACGATAGGAAACCACGTGTAAGTTTTTTTTATATATATAAATTATGCTTTTAATTTCTCATCTCATCAGATTAGCATATGACATCAAATTTTATTTGATAAAGGATTAAAAATAATTTGCCAAAAAAAGTTATATGATAAATCCCTATTTGAGTATAATTATTGATATATTTTATCTCACCATTTGCTTAATTATTGCATCTTAATTGCTAAATTATACTAAAATAGTGTTATTTTGGTACAAGTAGGATGAAGTTTGAAAAGAAATGAAAATATGTCACATGAAAAATGAGCTTTAGTGCATGAAGCATGATTGTACTTAATTTTATGCACAATTGTACTTTGATAGGAGGCTTTTGCTTCGAAAAGAAAGCATGATTGTGCAGGTTTTGAAGTATGACTATGCATAATTTAGTGTAGCTAAAGGCCCAAAAAGGCCTATAAATAGGATGAAGATAGACCCACTTTCTTTTTATTTATTTTTTTTTATCTCATTTTCAATTTCTATTGTTTCTTTAAGTGAATGAGGACCTCTAATGGAGTTACTAATTAGGGACAAGTGTGAAGAACACAACAAGGACCAAAATTTGTAAAGATTCTTGTTTTTCTTATGTCTTTTATATTTTTTTTTATGTAATTTTATGTTTTCCTTGACCTATGACTAATTAAATCTTTTAAGTTAAGGTTGTGATGTAGGACATATCTATGAATCCTAATTATTCTATCTCAATAAAATTATAGGTTATTCACTCAATTATATTATTGTGGTATTCTTCATGTTATTTGGGATTAGTCATCCCAATCCTAATTGATTAATTAAATATGACTAATTGTCATTAATTAATTGACCTACACGATAATTGGGTTCCTAAAACTTGCATGACCAAACTAGTAACTAGAACTTCTAATCAAATTAATTGAGTTAATTTACCTCTTGCACTAACTCTTTCTTTTATATTAGAACCTAAATTATCAACTGAGAAATAAAATAAGGAGGATAACATCTAGAACATGATCAAATTCTATTAGTTAATTTTGAGATGCAAGATTAGTAATAAAAGAGATAATTAAGATTTGATTGAAAGAGAAATTGTGAAGAACAAAAAGATATGTTTGAAATTGCAATCATAGGTCTTTTAATTTGTTAAACCTTCAAGTTTTTTATTCGCTAGCCCTTTTCTCTAATTTGCAATTGTTACAATTCAACCCTCTTAAATTGTGATACCTTGATTTATATTAATTCAATTATTTGAGAATTAAAACTAATCTCTAGGATACGAAATCCGAACTTTAGGTCAAGTGTTATTACTGCATTAGATTTGTTGATGATATGACAAATCATTTAACTACTATATCATTAATTAATGGTGTTAATTGATATTGGATACTAACATTATTACTAAAATATTCTATAAAAAATTATTAATTAAGGAAAATTATATATATCAAAGTCATTAAAAATTTTGTTTAAAAACTAAAAATAAATTTTATAAAAAATTTAAGAATAAAAACTTAGTTAACCGTTTTTTTTTTATTAAAAGGCAACAATGTCTGATTAATCCCTAACTAATGTTTTGAGTTCAAAGTATTCTGGATGAATTTTAAAAGTACAGTGATAAAAGGATAATACGCTGACAGGGAACTATTAATGGTCATATATAATACACTAATTAAATAAATTAATACAGATTACAAATTCGACAACGATTTCAATTATTTTTATGTCCTTGGCAAAAGTTTGTCTATTTTTTTCTCATTTTTTCTAACATCTTTGGACCCTTTTAACGAACATTATTGAGACATGACAAAGGCCCTACAATGCAAAGTATCCTTAATTACTACTTATGCCACTTGACCCGACAGGTAGGTGAGTTCAACATAATGAGAATGAGTTAATTCCCACAAGGACAGTCACAGGTTGGAGAATGTGCATTGATTATAGGAAGCTGAATCAAGCCACAAGAAAAGATCACTT
>JAMLFT010004862.1:0-18656 GCA_026544285.1 Pachyrhizus erosus | reverse complement strand
ATATTATATAAAATTATTTTGTCAAATTTTTTAATAATATCACAAGTCAATAGACTATTAACATTATTATTATATAATTATTTAACGATATATTTTAAAAATGAGATTTAAAATATTATAATCAAAACAAAATTTTTTAAAATATTAAAATAATTTTTTTATTTTTAAGGATGAAAATATTATTTAAACATGTTTTTATTTTCTTCGTCAAACTCGTACGGACGGATATTCCGCTGAATCCATACCTCGTTGGTTTCTGAGACAGCCACCTTCGGATCTAAAACGAGATGAGATCGCCACGCTTCCTTTGATTTTGTCTTCCGCTTCGTCATTTCCTATTCTCAGCTTCCAATTCTTCTTCTTCTTCTTCTCTTACTTCTTTTCGGAGTTTCGTTCCTCTGTGTGTTATCCCTAATTTGGTACCATGAGGAAGAAGCTCGACACCCGTTTCCCCGCTGTAAGTCATTTTCACTTTTCAGTTATCAATTTTTCGTCTTTGCGTGTTACTGTGCTGTTTGGCTTCTGGGAAACCATGGAAAGTGAAAGGGAAAATTTTCCAACTTCAATTGAGTGTTTTTCTGGGTTGGGGGTTGAATTAATTGAGAAACTGTAATTTACTATAGTTTCTGGGAATTTCTTTGTTTGGGGTTCTTAATTGAAGTAGATGGGTTTATACTTCGAGTTCGAGTACGGGGTTTTCAGTTGTTAAATGCTTGGAGAGAGAATTTTTGTTGTCCATAGTGATCCTATCCTATTCAGCTCGAGCAGGATTACTTTTTTGTGAAGGACACGTGTGACCTTGTACCAAAAAGATGGGTTTATACTGATGTGGGTGTTTTGGAGACTTGTGATGTTAGTTTTAGGTGTTTGGCTTAGTTTGGGTTTTGTGAGTGGAGTTAGTGTTGAAATTAGTGATGGATGCATGAGTTGAGCTAGTGCCGACCACCTTTATGATAGGCTTATTTCATGTGTTGTGTATTTGGAGCTTTATATTACATGAAATTGGACCAACCTCTATGGCCCTCCCGTAGCGTTCTTTTTTTGAACTGGAAATTAGCGGCGAGTAATTTGCAGTAGTTTTGTGAATTTTGCAATGCTTCTGTGATTGTTAGGGTTTAGAGATATGATAGCTCCTTTGTTCATTTTTCTGAAGCAAAGATCTCTTTATGATATAAAGTATATTTGTACACATGTACAGGAACATGATTTTTTACTACAAGTTTATACTGTATAGGTTAATGACAATCTTTGGATATATTCTTTATTATATCTACTTGAAGTGCTCTAGAAGATTTATCTAAATCGGTTATGCCTTTCCTCGTCCTCTGCCACCATGTGTTTGCTGTTTTATGTATCAATGCTGAGAATAGGTGGCAAGTACATTATTTTTCAAATATGCAGTGACATATATTTTGAGTACGGATTTACTGTTCTTACCTTAACATTGCTATCCTAAAGATTAGGTTGAGATAATTTCTGAAGCTTTTAACTTGTAGGCTGATATTTTAACTAACTTTGACAGTATGATGTATCATGATGCAATTCTTCTTTTAGGAAATATACTTATAATTATTAATTAGGGAGAGCATACAATAGCATTATACTTTCCCTGCATAATACTTGTTATTATTTGTTTGCCCTAGTTCGTGTACCCTTTATTTTATTTTATTTTATTAGGTAGCTGACAGAGATACCAATCACCATATTTGGAACATGCAGATGGGGAGGGGGGTGGGGTGGGGAATTAGATTCTATAAAATGGAAACTAAGTTTTCAGTTGAATCATAATGTTCTGAACCAATAGGAATGTTAACATATAACTCAGATTTCAATTCTTCCTCTTTTCTGTTCCATTGTTTAAGGAAAGAGATATTTGAAAAGAATACATTATCTGATGGAGACAATAATTTGCAGGCTCGGATAAAGAAGATAATGCAAGCAGATGAGGATGTTGGAAAGATAGCATTGGCAGTTCCTGTTTTAGTATGTAAGTTGCATTTACATACTACCTAGTCAAACACTAGTCCACAAATCAGTCTTTTCCCTCATATATTGTTGATATCATTCTTGAATTTTTTACAGCTAAAGCTCTGGAGTTATTTTTGCAAGATCTTTGTGACCGCACTTATGAAATAACCCTTCAGAGAGGAGCAAAGACCATGAATGCATTGCATTTGTAAGTCGATGAATATTATAACTTATAGTTGTTTTTACTTCAATAAACCTTTAAGATTGAAGTGTGTCCATTCGTTCGCCTATTTTACCCTGTGCTGAAATTTGTTTTAATTATTATATATTGAGGTAGCAAAATTCCTAGTCCTCATCACTTGGTTAAAGATGGTCAAGTTCCATAGTATTTATGATAAAATCATCCTATATATTAAGCTTTTTAATTTTTATATCTCTTAACTGATTTCTTAGGAGAATTAATTGAAATTGATAAGTTCATTGAAATCTGCTTTTTATCAGAAAATGTCAATTAACATGTTCCTTTAGTTGAACAAAAAAAAATAAAAAATACACATGTTCCTCTAATGTTGATTAGCATATTTTCTCACTTGGTCTTGGGCCGAGTAAATTTGCTCGTAGCTCATGCAGCAAGTCATCCCTTTGTTTGGTCAACCGATTAACATTATCAACCTTAGATGGAACAATTGTTCCTTTTAGCTACATGGGAGGTTCTTGACCACACATAGCACAAAAAGGGGACATTTTTGTAGAAGCATTGTCATTCCTGTTGAACCAAAATTCAGCCCAAGCTAAGTGAAGGGACCACTGTTTTGCTCTGTTCCAGTCAAGCACCATAACTATGCCTCTTGGCATCAGTTAACTACTTCTGTTTCCCATCCATTTGGGGATTATAAGCGGTCCTCATATGAAGTTGAGTGCCTGCCCTCCAAACAATTTTTCCAAAAATGGCTCATGAAAAGTTGGTCTCTATTGGAGACAATTGACGATGGAAATCCATGCAATGAACCACCTCTTTAGCTGAAAATGGTTGAGCTAAAGGGAAAAAAGTGCAGACTCTGTTAAATTGCCAATCACTACAACAATGGTGTCATAATTAAATTTTAAATGTATGTATAAATTGTGTTGTCTTTTGTATCTTGTCCTATATTTGAATAAGATGACTATCACTTGCTTGCGTGATTCCTTGTTAACTAAAAATCCTGATAGCACTGAAGAATGGGGACCTGTAATCAACCCTAGGAGTTAAAAATTCACTTTCGCTGACACCTTTTTCCACACTGTGAAATTAAACTATATAATATTCAGGACCTGTTTAATGTATGACATAATACCACTTCTCTTTCCCATTTCTCCGTTTCATTTATATCTTGAATATACAGCAAGTCTAGTCTAACCAGTGGTAAATGTAAATTGCAGGAAACATTGTGTACAAAGTTATAATGTCTTTGACTTTTTGAGAGATATTGTCAGCAGAGTTCCTGACTATGGGCATGGCCATGGCCATGGCCATTCTGACGCTGGAGCTGATGATCGTGCACTTTCAAAGAGAAGGTTTGAATTTCAATAGCCTTTATCTTTTTCTTTGTTGTGTCTGATTTAACTATCCATACAAGCAATTAATGCAGTTAAGAATGCTACATTCTACTAGGAAAGCTGCTGGTGATGAGGGCAATGACAGTGATGAAGAGGCTAAGAGGAGTAAGATGGTAATTGCACTTTCATGAAAAACCTTGATAATACATGATTATATTTCTTAAATAATGGAAAGTGTCACACACACACGCTGATAATGGTGCAAGAATCGTTAAACTTACACCATCTCAGAACTCACAGAAAATGATTTCAGCTAATTCTACCATTGAATTATATCTAGTTATCATGTTGAAGTTGCATTGCATTCGAATTTTTGTAATGATTAAATTACTACATGTGACATTATTTTCATTAGACTTATTCTTGGGAGGAAGGGAATTTATTTCTTGTGTGTAAAACGGCTTAGTCTTGGACTTCTGTTGTTTTGGTGAACAGTGTTTTGTTTTATTGCAGCGTGAGTTGGGCCACATTGGCACTCCTGGTAGGGGAAGAGGCCGGGGTAGAGGAAGAGGTCGGGGTCGAGGGGCTCGAACTGTTGAAAGAGATACCTGTCATCAGCAGGTTGAATCCGAACCTTGCACCACTATTCAGCAAAGTAGCAATGATATTCCCAATACAAGTGTGCCAGTAGATAATGGTCTGCAATCCAAGGAGTTATCAAAGGAGAACTTTGCAGTTTCAGAGGAAAGTACTCAATCTTTCCGTAACATTGATCTGAATGCTAACTTAAATGAAAACGAAGATAAAAATGCTAGTTCAGCTGTTCAGGCTTCATTGCCTGAGCCTGCTGCACCGGAGACTAAACACGAAGAAATTCCAGGCTGGTCCCTATCTGATGTGGACAAGATGGCCATTGACACTATGCAGCTAGCAAACCTTGGTTGTCGACTAGAAGATGAGGAAGATTATGATGAGGAAGGGTAAATAACAGACACTTTGGGGGATTAGCTCTGCATGAGGCTCGTGGTAACAGAAGAATAAGTACGTAATAGTGCTATGATGACTACTCTCTAGTAATCACTGTATCTGTCCCATGCCAAGCCCCTCTCTTCATCTATTCTGGTATGTAATTGTTCTCATGTAGCAGATGTAGCTTTTTTCTTCGTTAATAGTAATGTTAGCTTCATGCACTTTTAGGATTTACATGGATGTTGTTAGTTGACAACCCACCTTGCTAGTTCAGGATCAAACTCTTTGTAACACTCGGTTACTAGTTTATTTCATTATGTTTGGTTATTCAAGATTTTTGTTGCCTGATAAAGTGGTCTTCTATTCTTCTGTTCCTCAATGGGAAAGCAAAAGTATCTCAATGGATGCCAAACTACATCAAAAAGCACTGAAAGAAAAATATTATCTTATTGTTGGAGAATATTTTCCTTAGGGTATGTTTGTGAGTGATGTTTTGGAGGGAAAGGAAAGGTAAAATGTTCTAATTTGGTAATTTTTTAAACGAAAGAAATATAATGATAAATTAGAATAAAAATATTTTAAATCTTATTTTTTTTCTACAAACACTTTACTTTTAATTCAAAAAAAAAAAAAGTTTTTCCTTGCTTTTGCCTCCAAAACTCTATTCCCAAACATATCCTTAGGTGCTATGTTTTGGGTCTTAGACCTTGTTTGGATAAACTTATCAATAAACACTTAGAAGAGTAGAAAATAAAAGACAAAATAATTAAACTTCTTTCACAAGTTAGAGAGTAAATTACACTACTGACATTCTTTTGAGGTTTTTTGAGATTGCACATAAATTCTCCTGTTTTTTAACGTTTACAAAAATCTCCTTTGTAGGAATATATGAAGTAATGTTTCTCAAACAATTAAGAAAGTTAGTGTAATGTATATGAGATATTAGTGTAATGTTTCTCAAACAATTAAAAAAAATATTAGTATAAGGATAGAAAAAGGAGGAGTATTATGTGTAATTTGAAAAAAAACTTAGGATGTGTTAGTGTGATTTACTTCAAGTTAAAATAAACTTGTACCTACGTTTTTGGAGATGTTAGATTTGAGAACTTCTATCAATGTTGGAGTGTATAACTTGATTTTAAATTTACAGGCGAAGTTTAATTCATTTTATCAAATTGGATGCATTTCAATCATATTTTCTTTTGGTCGAAGTACTTCAATTATATTTAAATTTATACAATTACATTTAGACATTTAGCTCTGAGTGTTTAGATTAGCTGGCAGGGGACTATTCTAGCCTAACTGGGGGTCTCAAGAGTTGAATCCTTGGGAACGCAGCTGTCAAAATCTTGGAGGCAGAGTTTCGCCCTTTCATTTTGCTTTCCCTTTTAAAGAACATTGTTTTCAGTTATAGTTATTTTATTATTATTATTATTATTATATGGATTATTACTTTTTGCTAATGGCATTATCATCCAGAGGGATCATGAATGGGATATACAAAGAAGACAAATTATTTGATTTATTTTTTATCATCATAAAAACATTAACAAGTAACAAATATATTTGTAGAAATGGCGATGTCACTGGTTACACGACATAGAGAGCCTATATAAAAGGCGAATATTAAGGAGAAAAACACTTGGTTTAGAGAAAACCCCCAAATTTCCATCCCATAACATGAGATTTTTTACTTACTGAAGCCTAAACAGATATGTATCTCTTTTGGTCTTTTCTCCCACTGTTGATTTGGTTGTAAATAACTAAAAGTGTAGAGTCGATAACATTGTAGGGTTTTCTTTGAGCTAATGGCTTTGCTTCATGATGTTTTATTATGTTATGTTTTCAATGTTTACAGGAGAAAATTATGAAATTTATATTGAAGATAAGGGAGAAAATTTTGAAATTTGCTGCGTAAATAAACTTATCTGTTATTTTTCTCTTCAATGGTTTTTTCAACCAAATAAAAATAAAATAATGTTATCTGTATTTGTTCTCTTATTTCTTAAATAAATTTCTCAACAGTGTAATCATAATAGCTTCTTTTGCTGTCATTTTTTCTTTTTTTCTTTGCTTGGCCCTCCTCCCCCTTTTCCTTTTCTTTTTTACAGTTTTCAGCCTTATGGATTCCTTTGGGTATTCTGCTGAAGCCTTTTGCATGTTCTTTCCCTGCCATTTACCTAAAGCTTTATTATCTTCTTTTTTTTTTTTTACCTGAAATCATGTTTTTCTCCGTTAAACCACATTCTTATGCTTTCTTAGAATCATTATTTGAAAAATGGTATTGTGACCTTGGGTTCCAATTATAGGCACATTAGGTTGCACATCCTTTTACATGAAAAAAAAATCTACAAATATAATGTTATAAGATTTGGAATGGAAAGTAATATAAGTTTATTTATATGGTTTCATTATGATTTTTTAATGAAGATTTTTTGGATATGTTATTTCCTTTAGTTTTCCAATATTAATAAAATTACCTAGGTATATACATGGAAGGTATACACTTAAGAATTACATAAAAATTACAACTTTATATTTTTTTTAAGTAAAATAAGACTTTGTTTAATTTATTTTTTTATACAAAAACCTGCTCCCACGACTACGTTTATAAGGCATCTCTCACACGAAATTTTGTTGTTTTTCTCTCAACTAAACACACTAGCAGCTGGTAGTATTCACGTGCGCAACACTACACCACATCACATTCTAATAGGTATTCACGTGCGCAACACTACACCACATCACATTCTAATAGGTATTCACGTGCGTACCCCTCACGACAATTTCAACATTTTTTTTTTATTTCTGTTAATAATGTCATGCACCATCGTAACCAACTAAAGGAAATTCGCCAAAGGAAAATGCATATCATTACCAATTTGTATGCACACAAAGTTGTATAAACACTAACGTTTCAAATGCTTAATATTTTTTAATTAATATTTCAACCATCAACATAGTTTAGTACAGGTTTCGTGCCGCAAACTTAATGCACGTGATTTTGTATATGTTTGATCTCTCTCTCAACACGTGATTTAAGTAATATTATAAACATACACATTGTGCATAATATTTTTTTAATTTACTCTATTTTCCTTAAATATAAGTTTATTTATTTGATTGAATTATTTATATTTATCTTATTCTTTTATATTTTTTATTTTTAAATTTACTTAGATTATAACCATGTAAATACACGGGCTTGCTAACGTGATTCTATGCAATTGGCTTTGATTTTTCTAATGTGAACGTAAATAATTTTAATTATTAATAAAAAAATCAATGATTGTTTTTATTCTTAAATTATAAATTCACATTACAGTCTAACATAATCACCTAGAATTTCCTTCAGTTTAAATATTTTATATTTTAATTTATACTTATTCAATAATATATTTTTTATATGTGCATTTGTCAAATAATTTAAAATTGAAAAATGATTTAAATTCTGTACTTCCTGTAGCCTTTTTTTTAGAAGGACTGCTTGCAGAATGGTGTGATCACAATCTACAGTTAGAAGTCATTTTTATCTTATTTATTTATTAAATTTTTAATAATAAAATATTAAGGATGTAGATTTTTCACAGTTAAAAATACAACTAAAAAAAATATAAATAATGTTTTAAAGAAATGTAATAACACTCTCTTCACATAATAAACTAACAGATTCTTTATGAGCTGCAGCTTGTCATATAAAATTAGAGAGGGAATGAGTTGGTTTGGAAGGTGTTAGCACTAATAACTTCAGCCCTAGCAGTACTTGAGAACACATATTGGGACATTGTCAACGACTCGGGACTTCTGCGAAGGCATTCAAAGAAACCCTGATAGAGACGTGAACTCGTAGTTCCACACCAAAGTCTCTGCTTCATATCCATGGTAACAAAAAATTGAGAAAATGCAAAGGGTGTATTCTTTGTATTGACCTTTGTTATTAATTCAACCTCTTTGATTTTCATTCCTAAAAATTATTAAATTATTGTTTTTTTCCTTATTGTAATGGTTTTTTTATCCGATCTTTATTATCATGTAACTGTGTTTTTTTTTTTAAATTTTTTTTTTATAATGATTATATTGAAATTCAAATATATGGCATTATGTATATTATCCAACTTGTGTTTAAGGAAGGTAAATGATCATTATAGATGACACCTAGTGTACGTGGTACGATATAAGCTTTTGAAACTTTTTTCTTTTTTCTAGATTTTTAAACATATATCTACCTTAAATTAAATGTTATACACTTAAAATAGTGATTTTAAATTTTAAAAAAATATTTTATAAAAATTAAAATCAAACTTCACTCAATTTATATGGATCAAAATCAGTCATACCAAGTTTTATAAGATGAAAAAGAAAGAAAAATTATTACAAGAACCAAAAATCAAATTTGTTAAATTTATAGAGATTAAAAACATTCAAATTTTTCTAATTTTATCAAGATAAAGAAATAGAAAACCAGAGGAAGAAAGCAAAAATTTTGGTACGCAAAAGTTGATTCAGGAAATGCAACAAATTACTTCAGTAAATAACAAAGATACTGCAATTGTCTTATACTAGGAAGGAACATGAAAATGTCCTTTTAAACGTATAAGTCTTCATTACATTAAAGAGCAATTCCACAAACCTTCAATCAACAAGAAAAACACATTTGCCTTCCAAAATCAAGAAAAGGTAGACATAAGTTCAGAATACAGGCTAAATAATTGGTAAGTAACAACAGTAGGTTCCATCTTCACAACAAATCCAATAATAATAATAATAAACTACATTTTCCTTCATTGTGAAAATGAAAATGTCCACTCAAATGAAGAAGTCTTGATTAGAAGCTTTGAAGAGCAACTCCACAACCTGCAACAAGCACCATGAAAGAAGAAAAATATAATAAAGTCATAATTATTCCTTATTTAAATATGATAACTTAAAAGGATGCATCTTATCTGAGGACAGAATATGGAAATTCATAAATATAGAAAGAAACAAATTCATTAACCACTAGACATTGATATTCTAGCTGTAACAATTGTTAAACTTAGCTTTCAGCAGCCAAATAACATGATAAATATAGATGTTCAGCAGGCAAACATATGATTGAGGAAATGGTATGTACCTTCATATTAGACATGGAAGCATTGATTTTCAGTTTGTTTACTAGTCCATGGAGGACGAGTGAAAAGTGCGGACTTTAAAATCGTTGAGTTTTGGGCCAATCCAATGACGAATGAATACAAGAGGCACATGATTGATAATCCAATAATCTTTGCCATTTTCTGGATCAATGCTCTCAACAAATTCTGTTGGCATATTAAGGAAGTCAAGATCTTTAAGGTTATCCAAGGCTTTGATGCCTGGGGATACCTTCTTTAGATTGGAGATTTTGGTAATTGTCAAGTGTTCAAGAGAAAGTAAAGCTCCTTTATCTATGATGATAGAATTTACTTTATCCAAACGAGCGAGATTCAGTTTCTTCAATTTTGGAAATCCTCCACTTTGAAAATGCATACTTTCACCACCATAGGCATTGTCCCAAATACTAAGCTTCAACAAATTTGGCAACTTTTCTAGACATCTCAACAATTCACCTTCCAAATTGGCTAAACCCAGCTTTATCTTATCAACAAACTCAAGTTTAGAAATCCAATTAGGCATCTTGTCTAGTCTTGCTTTCAAATGAAGTCGTTGAAGTTGGGGTATGGATGATATAGAGTTCATGTCAATGATTTCATCCTCAGCTATTGCAGTTATATTAAGTGATTCAAGGTGTGTCATCTCTGCCACTGAAGCACATATTGCATTTCCATATTCCCTTCGAACATGCCTCAAGCCTAATTTCCTCAACTGCCTTAACATTCTCATCTCTTGGATGAGATCTATTCCCCCATGATCTACCTCCACAAAAAAAAGATTTTGTAGGGAAGTCAAGTTTTGAATACCTTTTTTCATTTGCACACCAGTTGTAAATCCCAAAAGAGAATACTCTGCTTCATAGTTTCGATGGCAAGCAAGAAGATGTCGTAACTTTTTGAGCATGTTTATTTCACCTGGTAACTCATGAACCAATGTATCTCTTACATCCAAGGTCTCTAAGTTCAGCAGCTTACCAATAGATTTAGGAAGAACCCGTACTTTAGTACTCCTTAGATTTAGGTACCTCAAGTGAAAAAGGCTCCCTAAATTACTAGGAGCATAATTTAACGATGTACCTTCAAGGTCAAGTACTTTCAACCTAGACTTTGAAGACAATTGATCCATCATAAAAGGCTCAAGCAATTCTCCTTCTCCAAAAGCATGAATAGCACGAATGTGTGTGTTGTTAGAACTCTTAGACACATTTTTGGATTTAGTGTCTATAGATAGGCGTCTAGTTATTCCACTTGTGGCTGATTCATCACCTTCACGCACAAAATGGCAAAAGCTTAAGTCATTCACTTTTCTTATGATCACTTCATGTAATAAATCATGGA
This sequence comes from Pachyrhizus erosus, assembly GCA_026544285.1. Classification (NCBI taxonomy): domain Eukaryota; kingdom Viridiplantae; phylum Streptophyta; class Magnoliopsida; order Fabales; family Fabaceae; genus Pachyrhizus; species Pachyrhizus erosus. The sequence goes on along the minus strand of JAMLFT010004862.1, from coordinate 7,716 downwards.
CTTGACAACTTTTAACTTTCCCTTCAATGCGAACTTTGGAGACGTCAACCAGACTTCTATAAATCAACTCGGATAAGTACTCGTCTGCAACTTGCTCTGAAGTTCTTCTCCCATCAGACTTGACAAAACCTTCAGCTATCCATTGTCGGGTTAACCTCTTTTGATTAATGGAGTAATCCTCAGGATATATACCAAAATACAAAATGCATGGTTTCAAATAGTATGGCAGGTCATCATAACTAAGAGATAAAATCTTAGTTAAACTAGTTAAATGGGCATTACGCTGCAACTCAAGGTTTAAATTTTGATTCACCTTTTGCCATTCAAGCACAGTTTTAGATTTTGTTGAAAATAGACCACCAATGGCTACAATAGCCAAAGGTAACCCCTTGCATTTTCTAACAATTTCATTTGACATAGCTTCAAGCTCTGCTGGACATTTCCCATCTTGCTCAAATCTAAATGCCTTCTTGCAAAAGAGTTCCAATGCTTTGTCTGGAGGCAACAGTTGTAGGCTGTGAACATGAACAAGAAAAGATTTCTTGAAAAATTCAGCAACATGCATCATTCTAGTGGTGATTATCATCCTGCTACCATTATTGTTATTAGGCATGGCCAGTTCGACTTGGTCACAAAAATCTTCATGCCATACATCATCAAAGAATATCAAATACCTTTTATACTCCAAGTATTGCCTCACTTCAGAAATTAGAGACTTCTCATCCATTTCGTGTAACATTTCTGGAAGAGGGTCTTTGGTTTCCTTACAAAATTGCTTTATCATGTCTATGAATAACTCTCTCACAGTGTATGATTGAGAAACTGCGATGCAAGCACGACAATCAAAGTAGCTTTTTACATTTCGACTATCAAAAACGTGCTTGGCAAGAGTGGTTTTTCCAAGTCCTCCCATCCCTACCACTGAAATCACTGCCCGCTCTTTTGTTCCCCTCAACAACCAACCAACCAATTCATCTTTAGGTAATTCAAATCCTACAATTTCAATTTCTTCAATGAATAGTAAACTCATTCTAGGATCATGCCGTCTACTGCTTGTGCTGCTGCCTGATTTCTGTTCTTGTGAAACTTGAAACTTATACCTTTCACTCCTTTCCCTGATTAGAGAAAGTGACAATTTAATGTCCCGAATCTCAGTTGCTATCTGATGACGAGAAATCGGTGTGCTGATCAGACTTGTAATCTTGCAAATGGAAGGCCAACATCCAAGAGGTTGGACTTGGACCCCATGAATAACCCTGAGGTATTCATCAATTACATCTTCTATACGAAATGATGCTTCTCTCACCTGCTTCACCCATGTTCTGATTCCATCGTTGGTGTTTGCTTCATCTGCAGCCCTTCTATCTGCTTCTTTGAGGAAGGCTTGAATACTTTCAAGTTCATCTGTGATGTCTGAAAAATCCTTGTGGGTGCCTCTTTGCAGGTTTGCTTCTTCTGCTAGGATTTGGAACACGTGCTCTAAGGCAAAAGAAACTGCAGCTTCTGCCATTTCACTCTTTCACTTCAAGTTATCTTGTTCTCACCAAGGTTTAAAATTTTGGTCACTCCGTTCAAGTTTTTGTCTTTAGGCTATTGTGGATCCTGCAATAAGATTATTAATTAAATTAAACAATGACAGTAAATAAATAAATTAAAGTAAAAAAACAAAAAAAAAAAAAACTATTTTTTACTCACTGAAAAATAGTTTTCTCCCACCTGATTATCCATTCCATTTAATTTCTCACACAGACACACACAATCAAACTCCCCAGAAGTCAGAGGGATCAATCAATCAGAGCTACAAATGGGTTACAGGTTAGTTACCTGAGCAGCTGAACTGAGATTGAGAAACATGCTATTTCTCTTCACCCTGTCTTCATGTTGTTGTGCACTGAAACCGTTTTGTTATGACCACCTTTCTTTTGCATTTTGGTTGACATATGTATCCATCCAACACAAGCATTTCAGAAAATATGGTGCTTTGCCTTGTTTTTTAATGTTCTTTTCTCTAGGTACACTATTTGTCAGTAATCTTCAACAATCAAAGAAAAGGAACTTGCTACGCGGTTGGGGGATGACTTCCATTACACTCCGGTCGTTTGTTTGAGTTTAATATGTATTCAGCATAAAAACTATAATTTTTGTATTGTTGACTAAGTTATATAGTTATGATTTTTTAAATAATTATTATAATATTGATTTGGTCTTGAAAATTAAAGAAATAAATTGAATCTTTTAATAATTAAGAGATGAAATTAAATAATTAAATAAAACAAAAGAAATTACAAATATAATTTAATCTATTTGTGTGTGTTTAGTTGTTTATTTTTAATTTATGTATATTATAATGGGTAAAAGAGGAATTCATCTCAATTCTTGAGCACACCATACATTTTATTTAAAAATATATAAATAAATTAAAATTATTAAAAAAATATATGACAAGTTATCCACCAATTTTTCTTAATCCGATAAAATTAAAAAAATGAAAATAAATATTAAAATTTTAAACATGTTTCTTTTAAATTGGAACTCGAATCCATCACGCCTTTTGCAGACACATTGACGGAAAAAGTAAAATTCATTTATAATTCATTCCCTTGTTATGCCTAAGAAACAGAAGTCAATGTCAATTAGATAAAGCCCGAAACTAAAGAGGTGGATCTATTGAATACACAACTGAACTAAAACTATTCTTTCTAAATTCAAATATTTAAATATAAAAAATCCAAAATAGAAGTAAATTTAATTAATTCTATCTTATTTAGTGAAAATATTTTAAAAATATTTTAATTTAATTTAGATATTATTTTTAATAATTCCTTTTTTTATTTTTGTGATATTAATCACATGATTTTCAAAATGAAAAAGAAGAGTTTCTTTTGCCAATTAGCTTAGAGAATGAAATTTGTAATAGTCCAGTTTATTTAGGACTTTTGTGCGTGTTTTTTTTATGTGCAATCATTATGAGTTTAGAAAGAGTTTTTGACTACTATTTATTAGTCAATTATATTTATCTGTCTCATTATTTGTTCTACTAAGTTGGTTTTTTCATAGTCATTCATGTGGTCATTATTATTATTGACGTCTTGGTTAATATTAAATACTAATTTGAGAAATTTCTTTAAACTTAAATAAGAAATTATACTTTTGTAATATTGTGAAAGTCTAGGTTTTAAGGCTATGGGCGTGTGATCTATGATGTGTGTTATAGTGTATGTCTATTAAAAATGCTTGTGTAATATTAAGTTGTTTTATTTATGACCGAAGGACATATAGGAGCCCCAAATGATCTCAGAAACCTCTAGTACCTCCTCTAGATCAAATCCTTCAGGTAAGGGAGTGAAGTTCTATACTCATTGCCAATCCAAAAGGTACACCATCACAAAAGCTTTTAGGTCAAAATGGTTTGGGATGCTATAGGGTGATTTGAATCCCCACTCCTAAACACGAGAATGACAATAGAAAAGAACCAACTTTTAGCATAATTAGTTTTTTTATTAATGGTATAAATTTACTATTCAAGTATAAATGTGAAAGTAAAATTTTATATTAAGTAATAATGGACACGTTAATTAATATGTATATGAAAGAGGCTAAAAAATCTAATGTCTGTAAAAAGTTTTGGGTTAAAAATAATATTAAGTTTAGTTATATAATAAGTTTTATTAATAAAGGTCTTGTAGGTCTTTATCTCTTCAAAACCAATTATTTAAACAGATGATAAACTCAAAAGAGTAAGATAAATTGATGATAGATTTAGACATACAAGGACAAAGCCAATCCTAACTCATAGAAGGGACCAATTTACTGATTTATTTATATATATAAGTAAATATCAAATTTATATAAAATATTCAAATTATTAGAATGATAATTTATTAAAATTTTAATTAGTAATATAAAAAATTCTCTTTTAAATTTTTAAGATGATAAATATTGATTACTAATTTAACATATCCTAAGTAACTTTCATAAGTTTATATTAAAAATTAGTATTTAAGTTAATCTTAAAATTTTTAAAAAATGTTTGATTAACCATGTTCTAAAAATTTATTAAAGTAAAACAAATTATGTTAATCACAAGATTATAGTAATAAAAAACTACTAAAAAAATACTTGCAAAATGTTAAAAATTAGAAGAAAAATATTGTGTCATGATAATAATCTTGTACTAAAAGCAATTTTTGACTAATTTATAGTGCAACTCAATTTAGTTTGTTTCTTTCAAGATTTACATGATGACATATTTGAATCTATGCACTTGAGCCCAAAAATAAGTTGAAGCATCACAATTAATATCCAAAAAAAGATAAAATAAATACAAGAGAAGAAAAACAAACAAAAATAATATATATGAAGAAGTAATATGAAAGAATGAATTCTTGTTAGTATGCCTCAAACAACAAATTGTCAATCCATTATATGATGTTTGTATTTAAGCTTACCACATTGACAAAAGTTAGCAAACAATCTTTGATTCTCAAATCATTTATAATAAAATTATATAAGACAAGATTAATAAAGACTTGTAAATATAATTATTCATAGTCTTTAAAGTAATGAATGATAGAAGAAAAATATTATTAAAAATAATATTTAAATATTTTATCTAAAAAATAAATATAATTATCTCAATAAAACTATAAAAATGGAATATTCATCTAAAATGGTGAAAAAATAATATTATCTTTACAATAATAGCTATACAAGGAAAATAAAATATGTTATAAAATGTAAGAAAAATAAACAATATTTAAATATCATTATTATTTTTTAAATATAAATAAATTCTCTAATATTAATTTATTATATTACATATTATTATTATATTAAAAATGACTTAAATAACATTTTTGTTATTGATAGAAATCAAGAAAGTTCAATTGAAGACAAAGACTCAAAGATATTGGAAGAACTTCAAGTACCAATGTGAAGGGGCTGAGAAAAAAGATAAGAAAAACATGAGATATGGATGTGAGAAAAGTAGCGAGTTCTGTAGAAAATAAAACATGAATTTGGGAACGAAAAAGGGGAAGACAGCGCCACAATCAAAGATTGATAAGCCAAGAAGAAATGATTGTCACAAGAGTTGGCCTCTTGATAAGATTAAGGATAATGAGCTCATTCAAGAACCCTAAAGTTACACGCTCACACAAAAGTGTTTAGCTTCCAATTCTATTCTTCTCAAAACTGTCATCATAATTGATTATAATGAGTTTAAATTGGCTCAGCCCCAAAGGAAATTAGGTTGCATACTAAGAGACCCAAAACATTATCAAATCAAATAAAACAAGTTCTGATGTTAAATAAAACCTAAAAAACTAGTAACAACCAACATGACCTTTTATTGAAAATAATTAAATTAACATAACTTTTAATTAAATCCTTCGGAGCCCACATCTTCCAAATATATGTAATTAATCATCATGGATTCTTCTAAATTCAAATTGATCCCACTTTTGAATAAGACAACAACTATCTTCTCTAGATCCCATTTTATCCTTTTTATTGGGCCCTTGTCATTGGTCCTTAAAGTTCCTCGAATGTCTTTAGGTCTTTTTCTTTAATTGAGCTTTCTTGATTTCTATCAGTTTCTAAAAAAATTGAGAGTTTTTATTTTAGTTCTTTATAATTTTTTGTTTTGATTGTAGTCCTTTAAAGATTTTTTTTTTTGCTTTTAGTTTCTATTTTTAAAAAAACATCATTAAACAATTATGTAAAAGAAACATTGATAATCCCATTTCATAAGAATGACTTATGCTTGTTAGGAAGTTACAATGTAAAAGAAGAGACTTACACTTAGAGGAGAGATTGTTCAAAAAAGTGTGAAGATAAAATCATGCATTGAACAATAATAAACAAGTTAAACAATATATAAGTGTGAGAAAAACACACAAACTTGATGTCTTAAAATTTTAAATTGAATGTAATATCATATTTACTTATATGATATACTCATAGTCCATTAATAAAAGACCTTGAGATGCTTTGTCCCCTTCACTTACACAACACTTACAAGAAACTCTCAACCAATCATCTTGATCTACATATGAAAAACAAAATTGACTAATCATTTAGGTCAACTCAAATGCTCTAGAAAAACAAAAAATACACCATGGATAAGATAAAATACCTAAAGTCGAGCATAACTAACATGGCCAAGGATGGCATCTTGGTTAACCAACTGGCAAGAATTTCCCATTCCAACTAAAGAAACTACAACAACACCAAAAGGTCTTATAGATTACGCAATTAACATGGGGTTGGGTTGTTTAGTGACTCCAAGCTCCAAGACTTACTCCCATATGTGGAAAACTGACTAGCTCACCAACATTCAATCGAGAGAGGAAAGCATAATATGAAGGAAATTTGAATTACTCTACTCGTTTCATAAAAGGATGGAGAAGGCCCCCTTTAAGATAAGACAAGCAAAATATAGTATGCATCAAGACATGAACAATGAGTCGAGACCTCACCATCAGTTATTCGATTGTTCTAAACAACTAACAATGAACAAAGGTGATTTTAGGGCAAATCAAATCCTATGTGGAAATTTCGAGGAAGCTTATCAAACTAATTAAATTGAAAATAAAGAGGGATTAACTTAATAGAATCTTTGAATAAGTTGCCATTTAAGATCTGGACCGTTAATTATTTTATTATTATATCTAAGGTGGATTTTAATGCTATACCAATTTACCATTTCTTCAAAACATCATGGTCAACAGTAATCATTTTTCAAGGATCACTCACCAGCAAGTTAGCTAAAAACAAGAATAAATATAGTTTCGTACAAGATTAGAAACAATTAATTGCATATAGCACAGATGCTACGGAATATATGCACAAAAGCTAAACTATAGATTACATAATAATAATAAAAACGGATATACAGACAGGATGGCATGGAAGTTTTGAATTACGGAATAATAAATCACCGACTTCATAAGATAACTAACTAAACAAATGACGTTGAAAATAATTACGTTCTAATTAATTCTTATTTTTTCTTTTAAATTTTGTCCTATTAATTATTAACTATTTCAATTGTAAATTTTGTTGCATAAAATGATATGAACTTAAATAGAAATTATTGGTATTAATTATTAATTATCATCATGTCCATAAATTTATTAGAATAATTTTAAAAATTTTTAAAGTATAATTTTCTGAAGTATAATTACCAATTAAAAATTTATGTAAATTAAATATAATATTATCACTAACTATTGAAATTAATATACAATATTAAAATAATACATAATTTTAAAATTTAAAAAAAGATATTCTAAAAATAATAATTTAATGACAAATATATATTTTATATTATTATGTAATTATTTAATTATTTTAATAAATATAAAAGAAATAATTAATGGATGATTTGAATGAGTTGAGACACGTTTTCAATCATGTTATAATATAAAGATGTAATTGAAAAGTTGTAAATTTAAAAATATAAAATTCAATTAATTTTTTTATCCAAATCTTAATTATTTTTTATTTTTTCTCAAAAACTATTTTTATTTAACTTTTGATTTAGTTATAAAAATTTGGAATAATAAAATCATACTTCCTTTAAAATAAGGCCTTATATATATTGTTTTTAAGAGTTTGTTTTGTTGTGAGGAAAGAAAAAAAAGAGAAAATAAGTAGAATGTGTGAGAACAAAAAAAGAAGATAAATAAGTTAAAAATAAGGTGAAAATAAAAT
>JAMLFT010004861.1:0-18663 GCA_026544285.1 Pachyrhizus erosus | reverse complement strand
AATATTTTTATACGATGAGTTGAAATTTATTATAAATAATCAATTTTAATGATTTTTATTTTTTATTTAATAATTTTTTTAATTTAAATGTGGGATCCATTAAAAATGATGATTTTTATAAATTTTAATCAATTACAAAAAAAATATTAAAAAAAAGTATGACTAACATTTCTCTTATTTCAAATAATATCAAATAAATTTATAAATTAATATAATATTAAAATAATGATGTTTAAAACATGATTTTTTTATATACTTTAATATGATTTGTTCGTAGACATTAAGGAAAAAGTTAATTAATATCTTAGCTTGCTTGGAGAAGATTTAAACAATTCTTTATGTGCTTCAAAAAAGTTAATTTGAAAATGAATGTTAATAAACTATAATAATATATCATGTTATTAATGAGAATAAATTAAGAGATAAGATGATTGTTGTGGTTACAATAAGCTACTTTATCAATTTTAAATTTTACAGAAAACAAATAATGTGTTTGTTACAATTAACTTGATAAAATGAATAAATTTTTAAATTGTGTTTAATATATTAAAAATTGGTTACTTGCCGAAGAAAAGTTGTATCACTCATAAATTGAGGCTAAATTTTTTTAACGATAATAACAAAATTGAATAGGAAAATAACATTTGTGAGACAATTGCATTGTATTACTTTAATTTAAAACAATTGAAATATTAAAAAAACTTCACCACTATCAATAAAAAAACAACCTATTCAGAGATTAAATTCTGGCATATGATATATTAGTGAAACTAGAATATATTGTAAACATGCTTTTTGATTTCCTGAGTACTTTATCAAACGACAACACAATTTTTCAAAGTTGGAAATACTAATTGATTTACTAGTTCACACACCAAACATATAACATGCAAATAGTTAAAAATAAAATTAAAAGGCATAAAAAATAACTATAAATACGAATTTAAATAAAAAATAAAAAATAGAAAAAAAAACTATCTTTGAAAAACAGTTTACATTCCACAAAGAAAAAGAAAGAATGGAGGAAAAGTAAAAGTAACTCAAAAGTTTGTGTAACATTTTTAATCATGTAAAAACAAAGCATCGAAACTATTAGGATTCTCCTTAGATACGAACTTCAACAGAAAACAAAAATAAAAAATAATAAAATTAATAAATATCTTAATGAGAAATCATTTAGCTTTGAGGGAGGAGAAACAATAGGAATATTAGGGAAGAATCCCAAAGGGATTTCAAAGTTATAATTGTGTATGAAGAGAGCATCAAATAGCAGATAAGTATAAGGGGTCTCATTCAAATGATTGCAAAAACAAAGTAATCTCTAAAAGATTTAACATTGAATTATACGTGATAAGCTTGAGCGGTTACCATATTTAACCGTACACATTAACTATAAATTAAATTTCACAATGTTGTTTTTCTTTAATTAAAAAAGATTTTATAGATAAATTAAACTACACAATAAAAATAATAAGAAAATTAATTTTAACTAAAAAAAATCACATAATGTTCCATTATTATTTTCTAGAGTTGATTAATTTAAAGTCCTATAAAAAAATTATAAAAAAAAACCAAGTGATGAACGAAATAATATAAATTTAATAACATATTTCAATGATTAATTCTGATATTAATAATATAAATTTAAGAATACATTTATATTTAAGAACAAATTCATTTTTTTTTATCTGACATCAATTAAATTAATAGTGATATTAATATTAATAATAATAGTAATAATAATATTAATAATAATAATAATAATAATATAATATTTAAAATGACAAAAAAAAGTTCCTATTAAATTCTATAATACAAAATATTTATAGTAACACCCTTAATTAATATAATGAATTTTTTTAATAATATTAAAATTTATAAAATAATTTAAAATTTGATAATTAAAAAAACCCTCAATTATAGAAAGAATTGATTATCTCTTTTTTAGTTTTTAGATAAATTCACATTACTTGAAATTTTTTAAAAAAGTTTATCTTGGTTAACTTATCATCAGTTTAAGAACATATCATTTTATTATCTATTAATCATAATCATTATTTTTAAAAATAAGGTTTGATCATCACAATTATTTATTATCAAATCATAATTATCAATAACTAACATATCATTTTATTCTTTAAGATACACATAAAATGAGTTTATAGGCCCATTAATTATAAAAATTAGCAAAATATATCAAATGGTCATGAAATTGAATATTATATCTTATCATCACATATTATTCACAACAAAAAATTATCACAATTTATTTTTTACAATTACTATGATTTTTTAATTAATTTCACTGATTTTTAATTCTTTATTTTTTAAGTTCTCTAAAATACTAAAAATATATATTCATATCTAAATGTCCTAATCATTTACAGAGATCATCCTTCATGTCTCAAGGCCTCCCTTAATTTTTCTTAAGTCAAAATAAATTTGTTTACCATAATTTTATATTTTTCAAAATTTCTTGTTCATAATAAAGCATACGACTATTAATCTTTAACAAACACTAAAAATTTATAAAAATAATAAATAAATTATTATTAGACATGCAAAATACCAAAAGCTCATAATAAATTTTTCAAGTCATAATACTCAAAAAAAAATATTTTCTAACATTTAATTTATCTTTAGGATAGATTTCTAAAAATTTAATAATACCAATATCAAAAATACTAAAACTACACAATTAAATACAAGAAAATTTACAAAACATACCCATACCTTAAGAATGATTACTAATCTTCCAATTTTTCAAAATTCCATTAAAATAAATTTCTAAAATTTTTCTAAAGTCTTAGACAAATTAAACTTCTTTAAAAAATTACTCAAAAATAATAAATGACATTAGAAAAATCCAAAAAAAATTACAAGTGAATTGAAAGATTCTAAAAACTTAAACTATACCATAATCTTATCCATAATCAATTTTCACATATTTTTTTAAAAAATAAAAAATAATTATTATTATTCATCATCCTTTTACTCGTTATCTCTCTTACATTAATTTCACCAATATAACATAAAAATTCATGAACAAACAAAACAATATACACAATAGAATCATGAAAATGATCAACACGGGATTGAAATGAGGACCCCTTATATCCTTTGATCCTTGCTCCAAACACTTGATGATAGGTGTTGATAAAAAATTGTTGAATCTTTAGCACCATGTTTTGATTTGAGACAAATCTAATGGTTGGATATTCTATAAATTTGAGAGGATTTTTCATAAATAAAGAGAGAGAAGAAAAGTTTTAGTAAGTAGGAGAATAAAAATTGGAGTATATAAGAATGATGAGTCTTCATCTTTAAGACATAAAAATCTCCCTTTTATTCCTTTTTTCATTTTTGGCATCCTTATCCTAGATGTTTCTAATTTTGTTTTTAATTGGTCTCATACAGACCCAATTAAATAATTAGGTATAGGTCAATCTTGATTTTTGTGTCATTTTCATTATTATGTATATTCATATTTTAATTATCTATATCTCCTATTTAATAATCTCCTATTAATTAATATTTCTATTTTCTAATTTAACTTTTTTTTTGCCTACATACCATTTAATAGATAATTAAATTACTTAATTGATCAATTAATTAATTTCTAGCTAGTTATTCTTTCTAAGATTAATTAAAATATAACTTAATTAATATTAACTAACCTAATTCGTAATCACTAACCACTAATCACCTTAGAATATTTAATTTCACTATTTATAATTATTACTAACTTATCAGTAAATCTTTATGTCATTAAGCTTTAAATTTATATTATAATAAAAACATCCAAATACTAATTAGCTTAATTATAAATTAAAATTATTAATTTTATTAAGTCTTATTTTTTTAATTAATTTTTTTAGGCTTAAATTTATTAACTAGTTAATTTGAGGTTTAAGACTCTAATTATTAAATTTATACTAATTTTACTCTTATTTCCTAAATTATTTTTAATGAGTTGAATTATTAACTCCTTTCATTTGATTTTTATTGATAATAATTGATTGATATTTGATTTAATTTGATCAATACTTAATCATGTATTAATTATAATAACTTAATTTATTTTATTTTCTTATATCTTAATTAATTAATTTATATTTATTGATTTAATTCATTATATTTCAAGCTACTATACCATATATAATTATTATTACTAGTATTATTTTTAATATTAAATTTTTAGAATGTTCATCTATCTTATTCCTATTTTGAATGAAAAATTAAATGATTCAGAAACCTTTCATTTTTATACATAAAGATATAAATATAAAATAATATATTTAATACATAATAAATGTATTATAATAAAATATAATTAATATCTTAATTTTAGACAAAAAAAAAAATTGTTCCAAAAACATTTTTTTACATGTATAAACATAATATATATTAATTTATCACTAATAATTAATATTTTTATATTCATGTAAATGATATTATTCAGGAACAAATTTCTATTATCAATAATAATTTTTAATGCATTGTTAATTTTTCATTAGTATATAAATATTTTTTAAATAATTTTAATTTAACACCTATATTATTTTACTGTAAAAAATGCCTATTATGTTTATAATTATAAATTTAATAATGTGAAAGAAATGAAGACTAATAATTCAAAAGTTGGAAAAAAATGTAGAAGCCTGTGATATAAGTCATGTTAATCAAAATCATAAGATATTTTTTTCATATACTTTATTTTTATGAATTTTGTATATGATGATTTAAGTTTATTGAAAATTTAAATCACGAAGACCATATAAAAGACATGGTGATAATAACTAACCAATATTGAGTTTTCATTATGTTTTGGGTAATTCAATAATTTACTTAGTTTTTATTAGCTTAACCTTTTGTATACATGAAGAGTGCTTTCTTTAATTTTGTATGAGAGATGACTATTCTTAATTGAGAGTTAAATAAATTATTTCAAATTTATTAGTTTTATTTATATAAAATTATTAATTTTTTTTAATTTTTTTTTCTAAAATTTTGACTTTTTTTTTACTGGAAAATTTTGACTTTTAGAAAATGTAATAAGTGTTTCTTAAAATTAGAAATAGATGAGAATAAATAATTAAATTCAAAATTACTAATTTCAGATATTCAAAGTCAGTTATAAATATTTTCTTGAAATATTAAATTATTAAAAAATGTTATAAATAATTTTTGAAACTAAGAAAAACTGGGGTTAAATAAGTAGTTTTAAATTTCTTAATTTTAATTATTTAAAAAATGTAATTTTTTTTTAAAATATTAAGCTTTTAAAAAATGTTATAAATATTTTATGGAAAATGAATATTCGAGATTATAAAATTAAATTAAATTTTAATAATTTGAAAATGATTATAAATACATGTTTGAATCTTTAAAATTTTAAAAATTGTTACATCTGTTATTGAAAATGGAAATTGTTGAAATAAAATGGTTAAATTAAAATTTATAATTCTAGTTATTTATAAGTTGTTATAAATTCCATTTTAAACATTCAAACTTTTAGAAAAATGTTATAAATTCTTTATTGAAATTATGAATAGTAGACATTTAATTATTTAAAAATTGTTATAAATTCTATTTAAAAATGTGATAAATGCTTTATTAAATAATTAAACTCAATCATTTAAACTTATTATAAGCATTTTCTTTAAATTTTAAACACTAAAAAAATTTATAAATATTTTTTGGGTTAAATTAGTAATTCCAAATCTACTAATTTTAATTATTTAAAAATTACTATAAATGATTTTTGAAATTTCATTTTGTTAAAAATATTAAAAATGCTTTATTAAAGCTGAGAATTGTTGAAATTAAATAGTTAATTTAAAGTTTAATAGCCCATCTTGTTGGTGGAGTGGTGTAAGGCCTGTTCAGTTTTGTTTTTCATTAATAACCCATAGTTAGTTTTGAAGAGTGCAGCATTTTTAACTTAAACCAGATCAATTGAGTTAGGTCATAAAGCTGATTCATAACCTTTATTTTTTATCAGCCCTGAAACCGGCGCAACGCAGAAAAGAGGGCAAGAGCCAAGAGGCTAACCCTAAACCCTAATTTCTATTCCATAAAAACATCTCGACCTCCCTGAAGTTGCGAGTCCCTGATTTTGATTCATTGCATATTTTTAATCAAGGAAATCACAGTTGAGAATGTCACAGAGACTTTTGAGATCTCCGTTTCGCTTTCTCTACTGCATTTCCTTGGTTAAAGATATGCGCTGTATCATAGTTTATACATTCGTTTAGCATTAATCATTTTTTTAATATCCATTTCATCAACACAGACGCACGGTTTTTATCGTTTCAAATTTTTGATGCGATTGCATTATGATGTCCATTTGATTTTATTTTTAAATCGTATTTGTTTCTTATTGTTTGTTCTGTAGATATTCACTCGATTGCTATCTAATCCTTTCCCTTTTGTCCTTGTTGTGGTTTCGATTAAGGAAGTTGCTCAAGGTCCTTCATCAATAAAAGATGAAGATCGCGACCCTTAATTCACCTCCTGTAGGTTATTTCATTAAATGTCACTTTTTATTCTTTTCTTTGAAATTTCATATTCCTTTCTAAAATATTATAACCCCTATCCCCTTGCCTTGTGTTATTGTGAATCACATACAGAAACAAGGAATGTAAAATTGTATGGGTTTTGTTTATTCAACGACTTCTACTTTTTCCTCTAGGCATTGGGAAGGACAGACTTTCCTCTTGTGCTGTTTTACTTTCTCCACTCTTTTCATTAGTTTGAGGAATTTTGAATGTCCCTGCTTAGACTAATGTCCATTTTATTTTATTTTTTAATGACGCAGAACAATTTTTTTTTTCTTTTTTTACAACTTGCTGGTACAGAGTTCTTATTGGTGACTATTTTAAACAGGACATTGTTGAACTTATTGTTGAATTCACTCAGGTATTGTTATCATCTATAACCTGTGATTTTCTTCATTTTTTTTTTTATGTAAAATCAAGAAGCTTGTTTCCCATTGTTTAGATTGTTTAGATACTGACAATCGACATTGCTATGAGGAGTCAACAACTTTGTTTGATTTGAAGAGTATGGTTTTCTAAGAATTTCTACATTTACGAAGTTTGTCCTTATACCAACTTTGGCCTTCTTTATGCAATCACTGTTAATTGTATGCTCACTATATATTATTAGTAAAATGAAATTTTCATTGTTTAATGGACACAAAGTAAGAGAGGTAAAATAAATAAATCAACATCAAAGAGTTTTGGAAATTATAAAGGAAAAAATATGAAAATAATTAATCTTATTATCAGTGAGGGAGATGAAGTGAGGGGGCCAGGTGGATAAAGATTAGCCAGGTCAATGACACAAAATCATCTCGGTTAACACTTGATGTTTTTTTGCCATTTCTTTTTATGTTTCTGTCAATCTTGAGAATTCTCCAAACTAGTTGAAATTACTTTCATTATGTGTATTAAGGGCTACAAATGTTAGAAGGAGCCAAGTGAGATTGTGATATTTTATTTTCACATTTACATAAGATTGAGATTTCCCTGGGTGGTAATGTTAAGTTTGACTGGATTGATTGGGTTGTTTCCATAACATCATCAGTTTTCCTTTCTGATACATGTCACGCTTTTGTTTTGAGTGCAATTTGGCTTCTTTCCTCAATTTCTTCCTCAAGGTACTGAAATGTGTTAGCTTTTCTTCAACTCTTTGCTATTGAAATTTGCAGTTTTGTTTTCCCTAGACTATACTGTTCTGTCGATTTTTCCTAAAAGGAGGTTTGGAATTATTAAGCAAGCTACTTGTACATGTGTTTCCTAATTTTCCACCCTATATAAATCAGTCTTTTGAGACGATATATTCTGTTTTACCACTTATATTAATTAGTCTTTCAGTACCTTAGTTTTTGGATAAAAATGAATGCTGCTTCCTCTACTTCTTTGGTTCTTCATCCCTTGTATTGAATATATTTAATTTTGAGCACTGACTCTAAAGTTGCATAATCCAAATCTAAAATATGAAAATGGCTTTGTCTTTAATTAGAAAATGTCACTTTCTCTTCTGAGAGATTTGGCTTGATGTTTTCAAACAATTGCTTTCAAGTTTTATATTAAAAAAAAGAAGATAGATGTTTTAGTTAATAGTAAAAAAAAAAGAACGTAAGGTGTTGAACCTTTTCCCTGATTTATTATTTTTATTATTATCATGTTTCTACTTTGTGCTTATTTTTTATTTCTTTTTCTCTTAATTTTTTTCTACTTGTTCAATGTGGATTATTATTATTATTATTATTATTATTATTATTATTATTTGACGTCATTGATCTTATTTATGTTGGTGATTATTTTGATCGAAAAATCTTCGGTGCAATTACTTGGTTATATTGGAGTTTATGTTACTTACTGGTTCTTTTCTTTATAATCTGACATGGTGGTGGAGTCTGGGCTAGTTATTTTGTTAACAATTTATCATGCATTTTAATTCCAGTAATTTCTAGCCTAAAAATACATCTTGAACTTCCTGAAGGTACGAGTCCCTGGTTTTGATTCATTGCATTTTTTAATCAAGAATGTGACAGAGAATTGAGATCTGTGTTTTTCTTTCTCCACCGTGTTTCTTTAATGTGCTCGATCGTAGTTTATACGTTCGCTAATCATTAATCTTTTGTTAATCTCGATCTCATCAACACAAACACAATGTTTGTTATTCAGATTTCCCATGCAATTGCATTACTATGTTCATTTGATTTTGTTTTATTGCGTATAACCTTTAAATCGTGT
Source organism: Pachyrhizus erosus (assembly GCA_026544285.1). Lineage (NCBI taxonomy): Eukaryota > Viridiplantae > Streptophyta > Magnoliopsida > Fabales > Fabaceae > Pachyrhizus > Pachyrhizus erosus. The sequence goes on along the minus strand of JAMLFT010004861.1, from coordinate 9,898 downwards.
TTTTCTTGTTTTTGTTCTATAGATATCCACTGGATTGCGATATAATATTTTCCCTTTTGTCCTTGTGGTTTCGATTAAGAGAGTCGCTCAAAGTTCTTGATTTAGATTTCATTCAATTTCTCTTTGCCTTTCATTTTTTTTTCAGTTATCAGGGGGAATTAGAGATACATTATCATCGTTTTGTTTTCGTGTTTACACTTTCAATTCGGAGAAATTTTTTGAAACTGAAACTCGTCTAAGATTTAATCTCCAAATTCTTATCTTGGTGTTTTTTTATCTATATTTTAGAATTTTTTGTGTTATTTTGGTAAATTTTTTAATGTTTAAAATTCACTTTTGATAATTTATCTTATTTTTTTTTTGTCAGTGTGGTTTTATATGATTTTGAAATTAACCTGTGGTCGATTTCAGCGACGTTATTTTGTTGATGTTTATTAACAAATGTAACGGAGTTCAACATATTTCTATGTGACACCAGGGACTAAATAAAGTGTTCGACTTCTAAGCCAACAAAGACAATGGTTCTGTAACTAGCTTGCATTCCAACACCTGGAGAGGGAGTTTTTGTTGGGAGTGCACTGGGCCATGATGGGGTTTAAAAAGTGAGAAGTGAAACAACATGAGTAGTTTGGTAGATTCAGGCAAGTCTAAACGATAAGCAATGGATCTAATGATCTCTGTGATTTGATAGGGACCATAATATCGTTTTGCTAGCTTGTTGTAATGGACTCTTGAAATATAAGTTTATCTATAAGGCCAAAGACGTACATAAACCCAATCTCCAACTTGATGGTTAACATCCCTGTGATGAGTATCAACGGACTCTTTCAAATGTTGTTGAGCATTCTTTATGTCACTTGGAACGAAGAAATACCAGTAGTTGAATGAGTAGCTGTATTATAAGACCATTCAACCAAGCTTAAGAATTTTTCTCGTTGGCTTGACTGATGATGCACAGCAACTCTCAAATATTGTTCTAGCGTCCTGTTTACCATTTTAGTTTATCCATCACTTTGAGGATGATATGTTGTACTCATTCACAATCTGGTGTTTGTCAATCGAAAAAGCTCACGCCAGAATCAACTAACAAAAATAGGATTTCTATTAGAGATCAAACTTTTAGGAAACCCATTTGACCACATCAAGAAAAAGTAGAGCAGCATTGTATACAATATAATGTGTTGGCAACATTTCAAAATGGGCTCCTTTGGAAAATCTATCAACAACAACTAAAATCACACTATACCCATGGAAAGATGGCAACCCTATAATGAAATCTAGAGATAAATCTTCCCAAGGTCCAGAAAAGGGGCCAATGAGTTGCAATAACCTTGTTGGTTTTTGAGGAACGTGGTGGATTAACAGTTGACATATTCTTGAATGAATTTGTGGACATTGACCCTCATGCGCGACCAAAAGAAATTCTCTTTCAGGTGGCTAAGAGTCTTACCATCGGGCAAGTGTCCGCCTAGGGGTGATTTATGGAATTCTTCCAAGAGTAAAGGAATATAAGAATAGTCTTTGGTGAGCCAAATATGCCCCTTATAGAATAACATGTTTTGGATGACCTTATAATCCTAGTGAAGATTTGGATTACGCTATACCTCCCTTAAGAAATTCTAGTAGTGGGTATGGCATGAGAATTCCAATTTCAAGCCATCTAAAACTATATAACGAGGCATAATGAGTATCCAATTAGCCTCGGAAGAGAAATCATGTACCCGGGGATAAAGCATCAACCACTGTATTACATTTCTCAGCCTTATATTGTATGGTGTAATCATAATTGAGTAACTAAGCAAAATATATTTGTTGCTCAAGGGTTTGGATCACTTGATTCATTAGCTCTTTTAAACTCTGATGGTCTATCAAAATGGTGAATGAGTGCCCCCATTAAATACGACTGCCACTTTTTCATTGTAGTGGTAATATCACATAACTCTTTGATATATGTGGAGGAATGCATCAGTTTTGGACAAATTTGCTTACTAAAGTAAACAATTGGTTGATTATTTTGCATAAGAACAACTCCCATACACGTCCTTGAAGCGTCAGTTTTAATGACAAAAGGTAGATTGAAATCCAAAAGTGCTAAGACCGGTGCTTTCATCATGACACTCTTGAGTTCATCAAAAGCCAATTGAGCTTCACATCCCCATTGAAAATGATCCTTGCATAGTAAAGTTGTTAAAGGATCAACAATGTTAGCATAATTTTTGATAAACCTTCGGTAAAACCCAATGAGGCCTAAGAATCCTCGGAGTGACTTCAAAGTGGTAGGGACAGACCAATCTTGCATGACTTGTATTTATGAAGGCTTAGGTTCCACCCCATTCCTGGACACAACGTGACCCATATATTCTACTTTCCTTTGCCCAAGAATACCTTTTGAAAATTTAAGGAAGAAGTGTTTCTTGTCATTTTCGGAAGACTAACTCTAAGTGATGCAGATGTTGGGGGAAAATGTTCATTGAAAACTAGGATGTCATCGGAAAACACCAGCACAAACTTACACAAAAAAGGCTTGAACAAATCATTCATGTTGGCTTGGGATGTGGAAGGTGCATTGCACAAAACGAAAAGCATCACTCGATAATCATAGTGGCCTTGATGCATCCAAAAGCCGTTTTAGGGATGTCCTTTGTGCACATGTGTATCTAACGAAATCCTTGGGCTAAATCCAATTTGGAAAACCGACTAGCTCTTGCAAGCTCATCTAAAAGTTCATCAATAGTATGAAGAGAAAAGCGTTCTTTCACTGTGACGGCATTCAACTCATGATAGTCTATGAAAAGTTGCCATGTATTATTTTTTTACCAATAAAATGAAGGAAGAGAATGAGCTTCTACTAGGTTGGATTAACCCTATCAGTAACATATCATTAACTTGTTTTTCTATCACTTGCTTTTGAAAAAATGTATACAGTTTTAGTTTAACATTCATCGACTCTGAGTTTGGGGACAAGTGAATGGAATGGTCAATAACTCGTGGTGGAGGAAGAACATTAGGATGCTGAAAAATAATGGCATAATGATAGGCGAGTTGTTGAAGTTCGAAAGGTTGATGCGAGTGGGTAGACACTTTAAGTTCAACCTTAGGATAAGAATTGACATTTGGGCTCACTTGTATATGGAAAAACGCAACAACTCTATTAAATATCAAGAAGTTGTTTCACTTTCACATGTGTAATCTCGCGTAAGCCTAATCCAATTTCTCAATTAAGCTCTACCAACTTACTGCCTTTCATAAATTTCCTAGTAAGCAAACTATAATAAGTGATAGTTGGGTCTATATCTTTCATCCAAACCATGCCCAAAATAAGATTAACCCCTCCAATAGGTATCACGTGTAGGTCCATTGAAAATTATTACCCCTGAATGTTGACGTCAACTCCTTTGCGCACCTGCTGGCACGTCATTTCATTATCGTTGCACACCATCACATTTAGTGACTTAGTGGGTTGGACCTTTATATTGAGAAATTGAACCATTTTATACTAGATAAAATTGTGAGCACTTCCTCCATTAATGAAGACAACCACTTCTTGGTCGCTAACCTGACCCTTAACTCGTAGGGTCTTAGGGACCAAATGCCTTGAAAGAGTGTTGAATTTGATTTGGTCCTGGAAAGACTCATTTGAATTATCTGCAACGAGTCCTACATCATTGTCTTGGGAGTGGCTATTTTGGCACAATTTAGTTGCTTGCAAGGTGTTTTAGGTGGAATAGGTAATAGTGGTGATTGAGACTGTACCTGTGAGATGCAATGTGGCAATGGCTGTAATTTTGGGCAAAATACCTTAGCATCATTAAACTTATCCTCTTATAACTAAGCTAATGCTGCTGCTTGTACTAAAGTCAAAGGTTGGAGGGCTTGAACCTCTTGGTGAATATTAGGACTCAACCCCGAAATAAAACAACTAAGAAGGAACGATGAGCGTAGACTAACAATACGATTGACAAGACTTTCAAATTTAGAAAGATAATCATTAACAATACCTCGTTAAGTTAGTTTGAAGAGCATTCCCTTTAGGTCATTGTAAAAAGATAAAGGGAAACACATCTCCAAAAGCTTGAAGAAATCCATCCTAGAAAGATATTTGACCATTACGATGCATCCACTGAAACCAACTCAAAGCAAGGCCATCGAGATAGAACGAGGTGACTTGAATTCACTTGTTCTCGAGCATTCCATGGTAATAAACAAATTGTGAGATCTTAAAAATCCAACTAACAACATCAATACCGTCAAATATGGTAACGTCAAGCTTCATGCGAGGTCGGAATGAGATGTTGTTAGTATCGCGTCTAGGGTCCAAGTTTCGTGAACTAACCTCAACCTCTGAAGTAACTTGGCTAGCCTCCAAGGAAGCGAGCATGGAAATAATATCGTCAATTTTAGAATTCAACATATTTTGATTAGTGGTGAGGTGGTTTTGATTTTGTGTCAGCTTGGTGATAGCATCCTCCATGCAGTCGATGTGACTCTTCAAACGAGTATTGTATGCCATGTATAATGCATCAAACGATAAGAATGTGGATCATAGAAGAAAAATTTTCCTGAGTTTAAGGTCAGGAAGAACCTCTAGAAGGGATAGAGAGAAAAACATAATTATATAATATTTTCTTCCTACCTCTTCCATATCATTTCATTTCCATATATAACAAACTTCACAATATCATAACGGTTTTTGACAAAATAAGAAAATAACAAACATTCTAATTATTAAAGCAAAATAGAAAAATGTTAGTGTAAATGGAAAAGTAATAACATGTGACTATAGTGGAGAAAATCGTCACAACCATGAAGGCGCCTGGTCATTTTTTGGGTCTCTCATCTACATTTAGGATAACAACCTCATTCCTTGCTATTGGACTTTTCTCAATTGAGTCTGAGTTGCTATCACCATTCAACTGACATATTACTTTTTCATGATCAGTTTCTCCAAGCAAAATAGCCAAAGAAGTGTAAAACCTGATATTGAGGTTAGTAACGATGTTGTACCCTCTTCCGTGTCTGTTTACATCAAAAGCCCTTACTCCTTCCTCTTCCGTGTCTGTTTACATAATTAAAAGCTTAGAAACTAATCAATGCTTTAAAGAGCTTAATGAATATTTTAAAAATACTACATAGAATATATTTATTAAACATATAAGGTAAATGACTTCACCGAATAATCTTAGGAGTTTCTTGTCCTCGCTGCCTATACCAAAATTTGCTTCCCATTTCGCAGTACATAAATCTTTGTTAAAAAATTAAGTAAAAATGAGAGAGGGAGAGATGAATATATAGCTAGAAAGTAAGAAACATATTTTTGTGTATACCTGGTGACTCCATGATACATGGATATGGACTTCCTAAAGGCGAAACTTAACTGATATACAGGGATATCAAACGATTTTCTCAGATTAATATGCGTTCCCTAGTAGGGAAAAAAAAAGAAGAAAAATGAATTAATGGATCTAAAACTACAATGAAAACTAGGAATATTAATTGGTTCACTGATGAGAGGTCTTTCTAATATTACATTTTGACATTATCCACAACTTCCATTGGTATTATATCAGTCGTAACTTCCAAAGCTATCTTGTATTGACTTCCTGGGAACAAAGTATTAACTAGCAAAATTAATGCACAAAAATAAGGTTTTGCATTAAAATAAAATTAAGTATTATGGTTCGCCGATCGCATGGCTCATTAAAAGGTAGAAAAGTTATCCATTAATAATATACGAGTTTGAGAAACAAGACTCAAATACTTTGTACATTCTATTTAGACCACATTGTTGAACCAAACTTTCCATTTTAAACCATACAAACTGTTGCATATTTTTTAGAATTTACTAGAAAGTGAAAGAGTTAGCATCCTCACACCAAAATTTTTCCAAAATTATTAACTAGACATTTCTATGAAGAATTCTCTAAAAATTTGAAGTAAATTAATTCATCTATCAAAAGAGAAAACTATGCTTAGAAAAAATAAAAAGAAGACGAGAAAACTGTGTAGATGTAATTGACAAAAAATCTAAATATTTGTTCTAAGATAAAGACTGTAAATGGGCATATACTATATATTAGTGTGTGATAGCGTAGTTTTAACCCAACGACTTGTAGAGGAGTGTACCTCAACCAACCTATGGTGGATCAAGTATACCACCAAACAACTTGTCTTATAATAAAATTGTTCTAGTCTTGTAACTAGATGTTTTATCGTTATCAATGCGAATGAGGAATCCCAAGTTGAATCCAAAAGGAGTGTCAAGTCAACTAAGAGAGTCGAATATGTTTCTTACAAATGAAGGATCTAGAATCTTATTGTTAGTTGTCTTCTTTAGGCCAAATATGGTATTTTGTTAGAGCATCTTTTCTGTTATAGATTTTGAGTGCAAGACTCATACGTGCTATTTAAACCTGTAATTCCTTATGATGAGATATGCAAAATCTAGTCTATTCTCATATTTTTCTTCAGGAGGTTTCTCAGACCTCGAATTTAGAGATATTAATTATTTCTAACAATCTATTATTCAATCATCCCCTCCTCTCTAAAATTTTTTCAATAGGTTTATGTTCCAAACAGAAGTATTAGCATGTAATGATTAGGCGCTTCTAACATGAACATCGTCCTTTTCTATCAATTTTTTTAGTGTTGTTTTCTTGACTTTAGGTTTAGGATAATTATATAAGGACATTTATATATTTCAAACATCTATTTGACACTTTTTTTTTCTCTCTTTTATTCTATCTAATCATATCACTTATTATATTTACATTTCTAAATCTTTTCTCTTTCAAAATATAAAATAACATGAAATGTTCATACATCTTTGTCCTTAGCTTTAACACAAATAGGCTTTATATTTTAAAAATTCAGAATCATTTTAAATGAAGATATTAACATTTATGTAATTTTAAATGAAGATATTAACATGAAATGTTCATACATCTTTGTCTTTATATTAACATTATATATAAAGACCGTCATATATCTTAAAATACTACAAACATATATTATTTTTTTTTATTTTTTTTATCACATTACATCATCATATGTTATTTATTTATATTTGTCCATTTCTTTCTCTAATTGTCAATTAACCACCAATAGGTGACTAAAGATTATTTTCTTATTGTATTATATTTGTGTATGTATGCATATGTGAAATATGACACGTAAACCTAACAGTAGTGTAACATATTGAAAAATTTGTTGTTGCACTGGATCCTCCAAGTTTTAGAGCCACCAAGTCATGAGCTCTTGCTGCATTTACCTCTTGTCCTCAAATTATTTATCAGTCGCAGCACCCATATATATTTATAATGACAAATCTGTAAACATGATTTCATATGGCACCAAGTAAATATTTTCGTCACTAGTTTAATTCATATGGCAATAAAAAACCATTAACTGCAATTGGAGATAATATATAACAAAATTACTTTTTGTTTCACCATAAATAAAATGTTTACTTAGATTATATAGTGGCAATATATAAACATGATTTCATTAAATTGCACTTTAATGAAATGACCCTATTTAAAAACCACAGATCAAGTTATGAGGGTTGAATTAATTATTGCACTTCCCCTTTAGAAGTGCATCAAAACGTACTTGAGCATGTTGTTTCACTCACCAAGATATACTTCAAGTTACACAGGTAAACATAATATTAGAATCTTGAACATATGAATTGGGGAATAGATTTATTTCCTATAAGAAAAATTATGTATAAAATAATAAAATGCATTACTTAATCGCTCGTTCTTGGTTGCATCATTCTTCTCACGCACTTGGCTTATATATATAGATTGGTTTAACCTTGAACCTGAGTTCACATGAAACCCACATTAACCAGTTTCATAGGCATATCTGTATAAAGATTAATTAATGTAGACATATAAACATAAATATGTAAAGTGTACTGTATATATACTTATGTACTCCTAGATATGTATGAGACTCTTTTCTATCATTCCTCTGATGACCAAAACTGAGATTCCTTCAGAAGTAGCAACAATAGGCTGAACAAATGTAATATTATAATTGGTTGGAAGCATCTTTTTGTTGCTTTCTTGTTTAAAACGATGAGAAATCCTAAAGAGATCAACGAAAATAACTATTAGTAACCAAAATTAATTTGAATAAACACATACTTGTCCAAAGGAGATTAACTGTTTTTTTCTTAAAAATTAAAAAGAAAGATGAAGGAAAAACAGTTGTATAACCCAAAGATACAAAAATGCAGGAAATGAAACACCGGAAAATTTGCCTTGTCATTAGGGCATGGATAGTTAAGATTACTATTATTTTTCTTTCCTTCTCCTTACTAAGCAAACAAGCTACGGGATTTTCCCCTTCCCTCTCCTTCAACCAAGTCAAATAAAAAAACATTCTTTCTTTCCTTTCTCTTTATTTTTTTCTTATATTAAAATCTCTCTCATTTTCTCCTCTCCTTTTAAATAACATAGGATTTTTTTTTTCTATACGAAGCCTTTAAAAAAGGTGTGATTGTTATCCCATAGCAGCCAATATGCTCAAATCCAAAGAAAATTTTAAGGAGAATATCTAAATCTATTTAAATCCCTTAAATTCTCAAATTATAGGCACTATCTTTTAGATGGATTCGAACTATCATCTATAGATGCATGTAAAATCCTCAAGTACATCACCTTCCAATAAATACTTATAAATTGAACCTCTAGTTTTAGTGTGTGCTACTATAAAGTGTACTAGACCTGGAACTAAAACGTGACCTCAATATATAATACTGTGGCAAAATAAAATTAGGGTAGTAGTCAAACCATATATCCATACTAAACACTAAAGGTGAAAAGCTATTTAAAACCAACAGTTTAGTGGGATTTTCTTAAATAATAATAGGGTATAGTTGGTTTAGTATTTTGTGGGTTATTCAAGTTTCAGGCTGGTTCAAAATTTAACAAATACATTGAACCAAATGAATCAAACACCGTTTTATAAATAAAATGAAGTCATTCACTTCATTATACTTTATTTGTTGTTCTCCATTTCGTATGAATTACGTTCCTAATTAGAAATCCATAACTATATATATCTTCTTAGTTCTTGCTAATGTCTTTATCTTTATTGAATGTTTTAGATTAAAAAAAGTGCTTTTTATAAAACTACGTTTGAAAATAAAAAAAAAGGTTGCATTTTATCATTTACTCTTTTATTTTTAAATGTTGTTTTTTTTTTCTCTTCAATTATAATAAACTATGAAATTTCTTGAACAACTTCTATCTAAAATTTTGATGCTAAATACCATTACTAGTTATAGAATATTATATCAATTCATTACACATTAAAGACTAAACATATTTCTGTGGTATGTATAGTTTCCGCATTCTCCTGATACGGTAGTCTTTTATTTAAATTATTATAATAATTAAACAACAATCCAAATGATAAATGGAATTGAATCATGTAATACTTAGATTTTCATGGTTTGGTTTATTGATTGGGGCTTCTTAGATATAGATTTAATAGATAACAACCTCTTAGTTATCTAGTGCTAGTCCTTAACAATAATTAACACATAAGCGGTACTCAAAAAGGGACAGGTCGTGTTTTAAAAAAAAAATTAAGATAATATTTTAGTATCTAGTTAGCCATTCTGTTTGTTTTGTGTAAATGAATTTAACTCTCATAACGGGGAAAAATAATTTCGTACTTATAATGAAATTTTTTAAATGAGTTTACACATACTTAGCAGTTTCTCTACCAAAAAGAACTTAACTGTTCCTACTTTTTAATGTATATATGCAGTGACAACAGTTCTAAGGAAAATCTTCTTCCAGGATCTGACACAATTGATATCTGATTGTCGAAGAAATAGAACAGCTGCAAAAAAAAATAAATAAAAAAAATAAAAATAAAAAAT
>JAMLFT010004860.1:0-18665 GCA_026544285.1 Pachyrhizus erosus | reverse complement strand
AAATTAAAATTGATTATTTTATATATATAAAATGTATAATTAAATCTTAAATTTAAATATGTATATTTTAAAAAAAATGTAGTTGATTAAATTAAGATAAGTCAAACTAAAATAAATAAAAAAATTGATCTAAGAAGTTGAAAAACAAATAAAGTAAAAATAGTAAAAAGAAAAAAATGAGTTTTTAATTTAATTGAATTTCAATTTAATTTTAAAAATTAATCCAATCTATTCAAATTGAATTTGTATATATGTATAGAATTTGTTTATAAATTTATGATAACACTCATTTAGATTTTTATTTTTTATATATTTATAAAATTTTGGAAAATAATATTAAATTAAAGATATTTTTTGTATTTATGTAAAAGTATATGAATATAATTATAGAATTGTGCAAAAGTATTTTTTTAATAGTATATATTTAAATAGTGATACCATTATTAGTTGTATAATAATTTATAAATGAGATATTTAAAATTTTAAACTATTTTTATGATTTTTATTATATATTTCACCGATAATTTGCGTTAGAATTGAACTCAGATTGAATTCAATTGTGAAACAATGAAAGTATGAAAGCACACCGATTACAGCAATTATTTGAAAAACACTTAAAAAATATTTTAAGGAGTGGAAACAGGGAGAAAAACGAGACCAAAAAGATCGAGTTTTAAATTAAAAAGCTACACTTTGGGCCTTAAGTAAAAAAGCCTAAGAATAGCGTGAACTCATTAACCATTAATCAACCCGGCCCACAGTGGATCAGACATTTTCCCGCCACAACACGAGCAAGAGGTTCCATTTTCCCGCCAAATACAAAGCCAGGAGCGCCAAAAAAAAAAAACAGAAAGGGGAACCACCACTCTCGTGTTTCTTTCATTCTTCTATGCTTCTAATATTCTAAATTACCACTCTTTTTCGTATCAGAGGTCTCCACAATGGACTTGAGTGAAGAAGTTAGGGCAGCTCACAAGCGAGATTTCGCGGATTTCCTGGATCAAGATGTATGTCCTAAACATTCTCTATTCTCGTTCTTGTTACTTTCTCGTTCTTCATTCGTAACGATTTTGTGTTGAATCATCAGGTAGGAAAAGGCATATACATGGACGAAATCAAAGCCCTAATCAACCACAAGCGCCACCGTCTCATTGTCAACATCTCCGATCTCCACAACTTCCGCGACTTGGGTAACAGGTTAGCGTGTGCTTTTCTGTTACACCTTTAGTTTTTTTTTTTTTTTTGTTACTCTAGAATTGGATTATGTATTGCAAGTCAGTTGATTTGATGTTTTTATTTTTTATTTTATATTTATTTGTTCATTTTTTGTGTTTTGCAGAATTCTGAGGAGTCCAAGTGAGTACATGCAACCGTTCTGTGATGCGGTCACGGATGCTACTCGTGCTATTGATCCCAAGTATTTGAAGGAAGGGGAACAAGTGCTTGTGGGATTTGAAGGCCCTTTTGTTTCTCGCCGAGTCACGCCCAGGGAACTTCTCTCTGAATTCATAGGTTCTATGGTCTGTGTTGAGGGCATTGTCACCAAATGTAAAACTACCTTTCCTTCCGTTTTTAGCACCTTTTTTATTTGTTGCTTAAGGTTTAAATGATTGAGTGCACCTAATAATTCATGAAATTAGGTGGTAAAGTGACTGAATTAAACTCACTATCTTTTTTTTTCCTGAATTCAATTGCTCCCTGTTAGGTTTTATACGGTTTAATTAGACTTTGAGAATGATATTTTACTTTTGGTTATTTTGAGGTAATGCAGGTTTTTTTTGTTTAAGGATTTAAAATTTTGTCATTGCCATTGGTTAGTATAACCTGGGATTGTTTTTTCTTCTTTCTATGTGTTTTCTTAAGTTACAATTATACTACATAATTTTGTTTGACATACAAAGTTTAGTTTAATGAAAAGTTAATATCGTTTATGCTAAGTTACTCTTTGTGTGTCTTGAGAGGCATGTTAATGTTATGCATTATGCTATGTGATAATCATGGCAATGTGAAGATCTCTTACTGGTTGAAGTATGTAATCTCTTTCTTTTACAAGCAGCAGTTTGGTTTTATCTTTAGGTTCTTTTTCCTCATTGATTCCTTTCTTTCTGTTTGATTTGGAATAACTTTATGAACACAGTTCTATAATTGAGAACAAATACTCTGGTTTAAGGGATCTTACTTGTTATTTTCATTTATAGGTTCTCTTGTAAGACCAAAGGTTGTTAAAAGTGTTCATTTCTGCCCCACCACGGGAAACTTCACTTCTCGCGAATATCGTGATATTACATCTAATTTGGGTTTACCCACTGGATCTGTTTACCCTACAAGGGTAATCTCAAGCTCCTTGATCTCTAATATCATTTATAATAACCCGATGATGAAATTTACCGATTAGATCTTTGTTGTAGGATGAAAATGGCAACTTACTTGTGACTGAGTTTGGATTGTGCAAATACAAAGATCATCAAACTTTGTCCATTCAAGAAGTTCCTGAGAATTCTGCTCCTGGTCAACTTCCAAGAACAGTGGATGTCATTGTAGAAGATGACCTTGTTGATTCTTGCAAGCCAGGAGATCGAGTAGCAATTGTGGGGATATATAAGGCTCTTGCAGGGAAAACCAAAGGCAGTGTTAATGGAGTATTCAGGTAGCTCCAGAAAATATACTGGCATAACTTCTTTGCACTCCCTTGCTTTCTTGAATAGAAACTTGATTGACTGATGTTCATGCAGGACTGTGCTCATAGCCAACAATGTTTCTCTTCTCAACAAAGAGGCTAATGCACCAATCTACAGTCCTGAAGATATCAAAAACATTAAAAAGATAGCTGAAAGAGATGATGCATTTGACCTGCTAAGTAATTCACTTGCACCTTCTATATATGGGCATTCTTGGATAAAGAAAGCAGTGATTTTGTTGATGCTTAGTGGAGTGGAGAAGAACTTAAAGAATGGCACTCATTTGCGAGGGTTAGTGTTTTCTCTTGATCTTTTTTGTTAGTTGAACTTGGTATTATTGAAATCCAAGTTCAACACATTCTTTACATTTATTTCTCTTAATATAAGATTGTAATGCGGGTCTGTCTTGCTTCTTTAGTGACATTAACATGATGATGGTTGGCGATCCCTCGGTTGCCAAGTCTCAACTCTTGAGAGCAATTATGAACATTGCTCCCTTGGCCATATCAACTACAGGCCGAGGTTCTTCTGGGGTTGGTTTGACAGCCGCAGTTACTTCAGATCAAGAAACAGGTAAATCATTTGTCATGGACTATATGCATAATTCTATTATTACGTCTGTCATCTAAGGAAAAATTGTAATTTCTTTCTGCTAGGGGAAAGGAGGCTAGAAGCTGGGGCAATGGTTCTTGCTGACAGAGGCGTTGTCTGCATTGATGAATTTGATAAGATGAATGATGAAGATCGTGTTGCTATCCACGAAGTTATGGAGCAGCAGACTGTGACTATTGCCAAAGCCGGTATCCATGCATCACTGAATGCCCGATGCAGTGTGGTTGCTGCTGCAAATCCCATATATGGAACTGTAAATGACATTATGCGAGAAATTTGCTGTGCAGTTTAAACGACCAAAGTTCCCGATATTGTACTGAACCTTTAATTTTTTTTTTCTTACCTGTGGCTTTTATTGTGCAATTCTACAGTATGATCGTTCATTGACTCCAACCAAAAATATTGGACTCCCAGACTCCTTGCTTTCTCGATTTGATCTACTTTTTATTGTGTTAGATCAAATGGATCCTGATATTGATCGTCGAATATCAGAGCATGTGCTTCGTATGCATCGATTTCGTTCTGCTGTTGATGGAGGTAGATAAGCTGTTTTTAAATGCTAGAGATGTGCTTATACAGAGAATTCTTTTATTCAAATTAACATAACAATGTAGGTGAGGCAGCGCTTGATGGGAGCTCAAGATATGGAAGAGAAGATGAAGCTGATACGGACTCATCTATCTTTGTCAAATATAACAGAATGTTACATGGGAAGAAAACTGAAAGAGGTCGAAAACGGGATACGCTTACAATCAAGTTTCTTAAAAAATATATCCACTATGCTAAGCATAGGATTCAACCTGAACTGACTGATGAGGTGATGTGCTTTTCTTGTTACTATTAGCAATTCCATTTTTTTTTAATTTAAAATGAATCCCTTTAATAGTTTAGACTTTATCCATGCTAATGGAATTTTGGTCTGCTTTATGTTACAATTGCCATACCTAAATTGTTCTGAAGTCTGATTATTTTCAATGTTTATGCTTATGTCCAACCATTATTAGATAGACATGTGACTAGCTTTAATTTAACATCACTTTGTCCGCAGGCATCTGAGAATATTGCCACAGCCTATGCTGAGCTCAGAAATGCAAGTTCAAATGCAAAGGTTAGCATTGGGAATTGAAACTGACTCTAAGCATACGAGTTACTATACAAAAGTTTTTTATTGACATCATGCTGGCTTTATGCAGACTGGAGGAACACTTCCCATAACTGCCAGAACTTTAGAAACCATAATACGTCTCTCAACAGCTCATGCCAAATTGAAGTTGAGCAGAAAGGTACTTGATTTGGCATCTACTGTATAGTGCTCTCTTGGCTATTTATAATACAGTGAGATACGCGTCCATTTTGATAACAAGTTCAGGGGCAATATCAATTAACTTTTTGGTCTCTCTTAGTTGTGCTTCAATAACTCTTTCCAAGCCAAGTTATGGTTCTCAAAATTAGTATTTTGGCTGGTGAATGTTAGGAGTAACATGATAGGTTTTTTTGGTGAATGACAAATATTATTCAACCTTGAAACCTCTAGGAAAGGAAATATCAGCTACATCCACTCTCAGAGCATTGCCTATAAAATAAAAAATAATTCTTTCAACCAAAAATAATGTTGGTATCTCCACTAAGTAAACGTTGGAAAAAACAAAACTCATTCTTTCAAAAATGCACTTGCCATTCCTCCTTAACTACACTTTTCATTTGTTACAATTGCTATTCTGCTTTTAAGTTTTAACTGGAGGTATTTCAACAGCCTGTGTTTTCACTGTTGTGTTAAGTACACTTTCTGATTGAGCCAGCACTTATCTTGTTAGGTTTCAAAGTCTGATGTTGAAGCTGCTTTGAAGGTCCTAAATTTCGCAATATATCACAAAGAATTGACAGAAATGGAAGAGCGTGAGCAAGAGAGGGAGAGAGAGCAGAACAGGAAGCGCAAGGCTGATCATAATGAAAATGATGGTCCTGATCGTGGTCCTAAAGATAGAACAGGGTTAGCAATAATCTATACACGTTGGAAAAGCTAAATATGAAGCATCTTTTCATTCTAATTACCATAATTAACATAAAAAATTCATTTATTATCATATTCTATACCAAAAACTTAATTAGCATCCTTTCATAATAGTAAGCATGAAAACTTCTATGATGCCATGTAAATATTGAGGTGGTTAATGTCTAAATTTCTTATAACATATTTGGCCATTAATGAGCTATCAACACTCGCCTTTTTTTTTTTTTCCCGCTAGGTCTACATCAGCAGAAGCAATGGACGTAGATGATGCTTCAACAGCTCAAGCTGCTGTTGGACTTACCCCTGCAAGGTCTGTCAACTACATTCCTGCCTTACCATTGTTTTCTTATATTCCAATCTCTTTATCTACATGTTTCTGACGTAAAATATTTTATATTGACATGCAGAATTGAAGCATTTAATTCTCTATTTGGTCAGCATATGCGTGCCAACCGCCTGGATCTCATATCTATTGCAGACATAGAGGGTGTGATCAACAGAGGAGCAGACTCGCCTTACAGTGCTGCAGATATACTACTCCTATTAGAGGTATGATCTTCTGATGAATTTCTTATTTCTGGTGTCCTTCCCAACATGAACTACGATAATAGTGTCTTTGTCTTTTCTGAAATTTCAGAGGTTGCAAGATGAGAATAGAGTGATGATAGTTGATGGAATGGTGCATATGATATCATAAAATATAAGATTGTTGCACAATCTCTTGACCAAGATTCAGACAGGTATGCAGTTTTAAAAGCTGGTTATTTTATCATCATTAATTGTTCAGATGTTTGTGTTGATAATTTACTTTCAAACATACTCAGTTACATCTCTAAATCAGGAAACAAAATTATAGATGAATGATGAGCGCATTAGTTTAATTTGATGTACATGTTTACAAAATTTTCAATTGTAAAACTTAATTTTCATCTTAACAAACCAAGGACGAATTGCAGGGAGCAGAATTTGCTGCCAGGGTAGTCTGCAGCTTACATCGGAGGGAGACTTAAGAAGGGTTTACTTTTTTCAGTGTTAGTCTATTTACTTGCTATCTGGGAGTTCTTTGCTGACACTTCAACAAGGAAATAGCCTGTGCGATTGCATTAGCAAATTCTTCACAAAACTTTTAAAGTTATAATGAACTTTGTCATCCCCTCTTTGAAAGTTTTTCCTGTTCATAATTTGATAGTGGTCATATCTCTTAATGTATTTCAGTGCTAACTGCCAAGTATTCGTGTAAACAAGGCTTTAGAAATGAGCTCTTTTTTTGGTGTCCATACTTTTATGTTTAGGGTTTGTGATACTTATTCTTATTGACACCGAGGTGGTTGGCAAAGTTAAATGTATGTTTGGTAAAATTAACCTAGAAGTGGAAAAAAAG
Source organism: Pachyrhizus erosus (assembly GCA_026544285.1). Lineage (NCBI taxonomy): Eukaryota > Viridiplantae > Streptophyta > Magnoliopsida > Fabales > Fabaceae > Pachyrhizus > Pachyrhizus erosus. The sequence continues at coordinate 11,983 of JAMLFT010004860.1, read as the reverse complement.
AAAAGAAACTTGTAGCTTGTGACGTGTGACATCAATTCAATAATTAACTTTTGACTTAAACCAAACCCTTGTCCTATCTGCTTACTTGACTACCTTCCTACAGGCAATACTTGGCAAATGGTAACCAGATTTTGACCCCTACGCATCATTCCCAGCCATGCTACGACCTGAAATTTTCTGTAATGAAGACTTAGTGATAACATGACATTCCTTCATAATGGAAAAATGCATCCTTTCAAACGTAACCCCTTTATCCTCTCTAAATTGTGGGGGATCAACATTATGATAAAAAGAATTAATTAACTATTTTTAGTAAGGCTTTCCAATTATGTTTTCATCAACAGAGTTTAAATTCAAAATCTTATCTATGAAAGTTATATACTGAATACGTTGATACTAAAATTGTAATACCTATTGATCACAATTGAGATCAAATATCTCTAAGAAACCTAAAGATGGTGTACAAAGGTGTCTACCCCAAGAACATAATCCATCCCTCCCATTTCCTCTGTAACTGAGATATCGATTGGATGTAGTGAGTGAAAAAAGTATCTTAGCCTCAGTACAATTATAATATTTACCTTTCATATGAACTCTAGGTGTATTCATAACATTTAATTCATAAACTCGTACTGAATCACGTAATAACATGCACAGCCGAGGGTGCATGACCCTTTATTTTCAACTTGACATCTTGATTGCGGTGGCCTTGTCATAGTTGCGGATTCAGTTGGTTTGCTTTTCTTGTTTTTGTTGCATTTGCCATTTACGGTTGTAGCCAAAAGAGCAAATTTAGCTGCCTTTGCATTCTTGAGTTATTTTTTGTAAAATTGAAGGAATATTAACGGCACTATGTAGGCTTATCCTCACAAATTATTAACATCGCTCCTAATAAAACATATTTCAGAAACCAAATTTATATTTAAGTTTTTCTTTTAAAAAATGCCAAAATCATTGCAACACTTGTAATAATTCTGTTGTGTCACGGTTGGCGCTTCATAAGCTGATTGAATCATTCTGGACCGCGTGCTTATAAAGGTCAAAATGCTATATTCAAAACAGTAATTAATTTTATCTGCCATAGTTATTTGCTGGAGGTTACTGTATTGCCTGAGACAAACAAGGGAAGGGACATTAATATAACGACATAGTTCCACATTTTGATCCATACTTATTTTTTCTTAAGATTGTCACTGGGAAAGAAAATCTGTATACATTCTTTTACTGTAGCATGTGTTAAGGAACCAAGAAATAGAAATGAGAAAGAATAGAAAATTGAAGAGGATGAAATTGACAAGGAATAGGAGAGAAATCTCTCACCTAGAATTTTACCCCTTCAATAAGAGCTAATGCTCAATTTACAAATGACAACTCATTCCCCTCAGTCCTGCATCCTACCTCCCCTATTTATATTATATCCCTCCAACTAACTAACAGATTAATATTTTAAACTCCCCTTCTTATATCCTAACAGCATGAGATGGTTTACAATCAATTATACTTGTTTCTGAAAACTAAAAGCTAACTTTCTCAGAAGCGTATGAGGAGGCAACAAAGGAAAAGTATATCAATTTTGTTGCTCCCACAATCCTATCTAAGAACATCGAGGATGAGGAAGTATATCTTGTTTATTTTTTTATAAGGTGGAACACAAGTGCATCCGATTAATGAAGTAACCATGGAAATGAAGTACTGCTCTTAATGATCATAATACAAAAAGAGAATTAGGATCATAGAATAAGTGAACAGGCATAAACTGAAACCATAAACTATGTCCATCTAGACATCTAGTTACCTTTTCATGTTTCATTTCAGGTACAAAAAAATTATTTCCAAAATTTAAACAAGGAAGTTATCTCCTTGTCAACTTCCGTAACAAAGAACAAGAAACTTCTAAAACACCCTAATCCCCGAAATGAATAATTCTGGAGAAGTGAGGGTTGCTCCAGAGACCAATAAGAAGGAGGAAAATGCAGAGTCACAGAGGCAGCAATGTATGCAACATTAGTTGAACCAACACCAAGAGTTTATTTGTCAAATTCCCATATAACCCCTCCATCTTCTGCAATACCAAAATAAAAGACCATGGCAACAACCTCTAATTTAAAATTTGAACAAACAAGAACATAGTCATTATTGTTCAAACAACTAAAACTTCGTCATTTAACATAGAATATTAGCCACTGACAGTCTATATATATATATATATAGTCATAGAATTGAAGCCAGCTAGCTGAAGATGCATTGAACACCACAAAATACATAATAACAAACCTTGATAGCTTGGCAACTGAAAACGTTTTATAGATATGTTTGGACAAACTTCACTAAAATAAGAAGGTAAAATAAATTGAACTTCTCTTGTAAGTTAAAATCAACTTATGCACTTTAAGTTTTGAACTTTTACAGAAATTCTTTCATCTATCCTCTCCAAAAATTGAGATGCATAATTTGATTTTAACTTATGGGATCAACTCAATTCATTTTACCTCTTCATGTTCTTCTCCTTGAAGTGTTTACGGAGAAGTTCATATAAATGCAGTCATAATCCAAAAACTAAATGTGGAGCCCTTTCCAATAGTAGTGAGGTTTCTAGGTGCTAAATGCCAATCCATTAAGTTGGGCAATTTTGTTTCTTAAAACAAAAAATTGATGACTGGTGTGAAAATTTTAAGATGTAACTGGCTCCCATGGTAGTAGTGTACAGTAAACTTTGGCAGTACTTTAGGAGCATTAGAAAATCAGAAATGGCTTCCAAGAATGACAGGAATGACATTTTTGTAATTTGAATGATTAAAGTGATGGGTACTAATTTGGTGTAGCACTTGCAATAAAATCTAAATGTTTAAACCTAAATTGAGAGTAAGATGACAAAGGAGATACCTTTAACTTTGTTTTCAATCCAAGACTCAACAAGCATTCCAGCAGCTACACCACCACCAATGCATGCAGTTGAGAATAAAATGGCTTTGTGTAGTGGCCAACGGGGAAGGAAATAGTAATCAGGGATTTGTCTAACTCTCTTCGGTAATCGTTTCTTGAGTGTTGGTTGAACACTGGGATTTTGCTGCATCTGGCCACCAACGGCTTTCCAATCCACCCCTTTAAACGGATCTTTGGCATCTTCGCTTCCCATAATACAAAACCTCAGAATTAACAAAATAAAATCACTGGGTCAAGCACCAGCCAGCTTCGCAAGTCTCCTCACCTATTCACTAACGGGTTAAGCTGTGACAGTAAACAGAACCCACATGATTCTTTTTTTTGTCTTTTATAAAAGCTAGAGTCAGTATTTAGTTGTTTTGCACTCAGTATATTTATTGAAATCGTAGCCACATAATTTTTGTAAATGATATCGGATGGTTCGTATTACGCACTGTACTCTCCGTCATGTTTTTGATCCATTTCCAATAACTAGACTATTCTGCTAAACCATATTAGTAAAAAAAGAATATTAATAAAATAAAATATAAAAATATGAGATACTAAAATAAATAAATAAAATTTATAATTTAGAAAGTAAAATAAAAATAAACTATTTTAAAAGTATAAAATACATATTTAAACTTATATTTCTTTTTTAAGAAGCTAACGTATGGCGTGATCGATGCACGTGGCACGATTAGAACGTCTTGTTTGGAAGGCTGGAAATTACAAGAGAATGTCTCCGTTCAACTGTGTCATGTCATGTCAATGGCTGCGACTCTCACAATTGTAAGAATTCCCACTTTTCACACTCACCAACGCCCTCGGATCAAACACTTGACTGCATCCTCTTCCTTACGCCTCCTCAATTTTGCAAAGGTAACAGCACATTACGCCACATCTTGTCTTGTTTTTTCCAGCATGTGGAAAGCATACTCTCCTGCCACAATGTGTTGTTGTAACATAACATACCCTTTATTTATTATTGATGTTAGATGGAAGGAAGTGAGATCGGTGAGCAAATAGGAGAGGATTTGAGAGCAAAAAAGAAAATTTTTGTTGCTGGAGCCACTGGTAGCACTGGCAAAAGAATTGTTGAGCAGTTACTGGCTAAGGGTTTTGCTGTTAAGGCTGGGGTTAGAGACGTTGACAAGGCCAGAACAACCCTTTCCTCTGCTAACCCATCTCTTCAAATTGTAAGCTTTTCCACCATCTTGGTTGGTTTGGCACAATAACTGGTTTTTTAATTATTCTGCCAAAAACTTTGTAAATTTGGTGTTTACAAGTGAGTTGGTGTGTATGGGGTGCAGGTGAAAGCTGATATCACAGAGGGTTCTGATAAGCTAGCTGAGGCCATTGGTGATGATTCAGAAGCGGTAGTGTGTGCCACAGGCTTTCGACCAGGGTGGGATTTACTTGCTCCATGGAAGGTTGGTGAAATTTTTGTCATGTCTTGGTAGTGTATTTGTAATGATTAAATGTGTATAACTATTTTGTTATATTAGCGTGGCTCACTTTTGATATCAGTGGTGTGCATTGATTAGTGTCCTTGGTTTGGTTTAGAAGAAAAATAGGTTGCAGTAAGGTTGATTGTTGTGCTCAACATTCACCGATGCAGAATCCACTATTGGAGAAGTTATTTGAATATTTTTGAAAGTGGGATAAGTTGTATATATTTTTATTATGTGTCATAATTTAAACTTTAAACAATTGATTCCCCCTTTCCCCAATATTTTTGGGTATGAAACTGAGGAATTTGTTTCTTCCATGCTTAAATTCTGCACTTTGGTTCATTTTGTATCTATTGTTTAGTAACTGACATTGTTATGGATATCAGTAGGAATTGAGGAAGTTGATGGAGAGCCATTAGAATCCTTGTTAGATTTGCAAATTTCTGTATGAGATGGGATTAGGTTACTCTAATAGTAATTCTTTTAGAGTTATTTTTTATCTTTACCATTCATTTTCTTAAAATATAATGAGTATGATTAATATCTCATTAGAACCATTAAATTTCATAAAAATGAATGATGAGATGAGGATGAGAAGTTACTCTTATAATAATTTTATCCCTCCTCTTTGCATGTTGCGATGTGCTTTCATTTGTGTAATTTTTAAGACTTTCGCTTGTGAAGGGATAAAATGTCTGTATCACTAATTTGAAACACTATCTGTTCTTTAAATGGGATGAGTCCATTGGAAACTAAATTACGTTACAAAGAAAAACACCAATAAAGCAAGATCATTTCAGGCTGGGTGGATTATTCAGTCTATTGGTATCATTCAGTGCTTTCTTATAATAAAGAGTTATATTATGCAGGTTGACAATTTTGGCACGGTAAACCTTGTTGAAGCATGCAGGAAACGTAATGTTAACAGATTCATCCTAATCAGTTCCATTTTAGTTAATGGAGCTGCAATGGGTCATCTACTCAATCCGGCTTACATCTTTCTTAATGTTTTTGGACTCTCCTTAGTAGCAAAACTACAGGCAGAGAAATTTATCAGGAAATCTGGTATAAACTACACAATAATAAGACCAGGGGGGTTGAGAAACGATCCTCCTACTGGAAATATTGTTATGGAGCCAGAGGTATTGCCTACATATCTGACTTTCTATTACATTTCCACGGTAGAATCTTAAGTTTATATTATGTGGAACAGTTGTTAAAAGATATAAATTTTTTTGTGTATCAGGACACCCTTTATGAAGGTTCCATATCCAGAGATCTAGTTGCTGAAGTGGCTGTGGAGGCAGTGGCTTATCCTGAAGCATCTTATAAAGTTGTGGAAATAGTGTCTCGCCCTGATGCTCCCAAGCGCCCATACCATGACCTTTTTGGTTCCATAAGGCAACGATAATTCGCAGTAGCGAATGTTGATTTACTTGTGGTGGCAAATGTGTATCTTTGCTGTGTTCACGTGTGTTGCTTCATTCAATTGGTACACTAGAGTAATATGTGTAAATACTTCAATATATCTTGTATCCCCCCCTCTTCCTGCATCCTGAATCAAAGGTTGGTACATAACTCACCTTAAACACTAAAGAAGATAAAGCTACTTCTGTCTAGCTAATTTAACTAAGAAATATTTGGGTGAATAACTTATCAAATGAGAGTTACTCATAAGCTTGACAAAAAACTTATTGAAATAAGTTATGCAAGTTTATTTTAACAAGTTTATAATAACATTAATTAAAATAAGCTAAACAAAGCTTATAAGTAGGTTATGTAAGTGACTTTCATAAGTTGAAATATGTTCCAATTGTCTCCTTAATAATTTAATTGAAGCCTCTACTAGAAAGCCATTCATGTTAACCGACAATAGTCTTCAGGATTGTGGTTAGCTAGTTAAGGCATTAGGATGAAGCTGAACCTGAAAAGACATGAATTGGCACTGAAGGCTTTCCGTCTCTTTTGGAGCTGCCTTCTGGGGAGAGGCTACTACATGAACACAGCAGGATGATATCTTCTCTTTTATCTTAATTCATTTTAAATTTTGTTTAAGGAATTCAGCAGAAAGAGTCATCTAATATAATAACAGTAGATTACGCTCTTTGTTTCTACACTTGTTTATATTACAATGGAAAATATAATGCTATATATATATATATAGATAGATATATTCTTGTACCTATATCTTTGCGTGGGGATTCAACGCTGGTGTCATGTTTATGATATTTGCTATATTATAAGTGAAGGAAACATTAATTTCTGCATCAAATCACATTACATGGATAATTTCCAGATTCCAACTCTGTTTTCACAAACATCAATCCACTGAAAATAAAGAATTAAATCATGTAATTGTATACTCTCTCAGCAACTGGAGTTCAGATTACCCTGCTCAGATGAACCTAGCAACCACAAAAGCAATGGCTACAAAAACAGCTGGAGCACAAATACGCACTCCTGCACTTTCCATTGGTGCGGGTGGAATTGCAGTAACATGTTCAGCTACATTCTCAGCCACACAGCAATGAGCAAAAACCAACATAGCCATAATGTAGATTGTGAGACTAATGGCAATCTTGCTGCTCTCCATTTTTCTACCAGCTATCATAAAGAACTACACTACTAATTGACTGGTGTCTGTAAATAGTTGTGAATGATGAAAATAGTGGAACACCACAACTCCTTTTATAGTTAAGATTTGAGACAAGTGAGCAATTTTTAGCTGTAATATGTAGCTTAAACAGTAAACACAATGATTTGAGAGTGTTGGGGGGTTAATAATAATGTTATGTCTCCCTCATCTTAAACACTTTTTGGTTTTACACTGTACAACGGTGCTCAGTTAATAGTATGTAATCAGCTTTTGAATCGTAAGCCTTAAGCATGCGAGTTATAATTAAAATAGAGAATTATCAATAGCTAAATATACAAAAAAGAAAGACAAAAAGTAAGATAAAGCAACCTAGGTAAATTCTCTAAAAGCAAAGCTGCACATAGCTTGGTATGACCGTGTCCGTGTTGTGAGCTTATGGAACCACTACTACTACGCTTTTAAAAGCTGTGGTACGCCACGTTATGTTACCAGGGCCTCTTTAGCTGGCATAAAAATGGTAGGGCAAAGTTGTTTCTGTCTATAATAAAAATAATCCGTGTAAGGAAAAAGATGTTATGAAGGTGGCAAGGTGTGAGGGAAAATATAAAAGTGTAGAGGACTTGTTACATGAGATTGTCTAGTCCCAAACTCTGCCCACCTCATAGTTGGTCAAACTTCAAAGTGACAACCCAATTAAAAATTGAAAATCCAACTAGAAGTTCTTTAAACTATAAAAACTAAGGAAAGTAAAAAAATAAATACTATTATTTAATTTATGATTAATATTATTATATGATAAATTTGTTAATTTTTACAGTAATTATCTTAAAATTTATATTTATTTAATTTTTTTTATTGATTTTGACATTGTAAAAAAATTCAATGATATATAAAAATTAAATTCAAATGCTCATTTGAAAACAATAAATAAATATGCACTCATACTATAATTTTTTTTACATTAATATTCAATAATAAATTGTATATTGATTTTTATAATAATTATATTAAAAAATACAAGAAATAATTTCTTATTGAGTCACACTATAAAAACTTTTATGCTATAATACATGCCTATTGAATTTATTTGAAAATGAATAAAAATAGATACTAAAATAATGTGCAACATATGAGTATTATCTTTTAAACTTTTGTGTTGAAAAGAAATTTCGTTGTGGTGTGTCGATGTCCTTAATTTTTAAGAGGGTTATCCTAATGTTTTGTGGAATCCAGATTATTCCAGGGTCTTTTCTGTCATTGGAAAAACAAGATTCTAAAGATATAGATTATAGGGAAAAAAAGCTTTATTAATAATATACACTGTCACCTAATTCAAATGACTCCATGGCCCAACAGATAAGGTGCTGATATACGGAACCAGATATTCTGGATTTGATCCCCAGCTAATCTGTATTTTATAGTTTTTGCATCAGACAAATATTTAATTATATATAATATTTTTTGTTAAATAATGTTATCAAAGTCAGTATGGTCGAGTGGTCTAAGGCGCCAGATTCAAGTCCTGGTCTTCGTGAGAAGGCATGGGTTCAAATTCCACTTTTGACATTTATTTTGTTATTTTTACAAATTTCTAGTGCTGCTTATATTTTTCTTTTTTTCTTTTTAAATACCAACAAATCATATTCATATTTTATTTTTATTATTTGAATATTTTGAAGATTTATCTCAAATTGTATATATTTATTTTTATCACTTATTATATTAAACCCGTAAAATGCACAAATTTATTTAAATTATATAATTTTTATATTTGTATATATTATTTATGTGATAGTGATTTTAAAATTTATTATTAATTATGAACTATTACATGTAATTTTTTTATTAATTATTAAATATTTTTTCTCATTCTAGATAAAATCAGAAACACAACGTTATTATAAATAATAATTTCATTATTCATTATTTTTTTACTTCCTAACATGCTTTTATGAAAAATAATGATTAAAAATATTTATTTTTAGATACTTAGTTAAATTTATTAATTTAGGAAAAATTATTTTTTACGTAATAATAAATTTTAAAATATATTAATAAAGCGTTAATAACATGAAATGTTATATTAATATTTACATTTAAGTTTATTTTATCACTATTTGTGAAATTTAGTGATCTTTATTAGGATGACAAAATGAATTAATCTAGTTCGTCTTGATTTGTCTCATCACTAATTTATCAAAAATAAACTAAGACAGACTGATTTATCTTTTAAGAATTAATTAAAAATCGTAACATGTCTCATTTAAGGATGGATCTAGCCCGCCAAAAATTTAAAAATAAATTATAATTTATTATTTCATAAAAACTAATTCAAAATGATAAGTGTAATAAAAAAATGTAAAATATATTCACAACCTAACTTATATTTAATATGAATATAATTTTTTTTTATAAATATATAAGGAATTAAGTTTATAAAATAAGATAAAAATAATAATAAATGAGTATTTTAAATTTTGGATAATACTAAAAATTTAAAAAAAATACAAATTCAATACTTAAAAGACATAATATAATTTATATTTTTTGAAAATATATATGTGGATAGACCAATTAGTTCTTATCTATTGATGCCCTGTTAGATTGATGAGAGAGACTAATGCAAGCTAACAGGTTAAATCATCTAATCATCTCAGTTATTTTTAACAGATTAAATAGGTCGACTCATTTCCAATCTATTTTATCATTTTTAATCTTTATGTCTCTTTTATTATAATGTAATGGTCATTTATTCTAATATATTGTTCTCATTGTTAACTTTATCGAGCATCTGAAGCACATTGTGTATGTTCAGTTTATCCATAAAAAAATATGTACACTAAAACTCTTTATTTTATACATAAGTATAAATATTAGGTACAATATATTTACGAAGTACAGTGAGTTAAAACAGTTTGAGTTAGTTAACTTATTAGTTGTTCACTATTTTACATGTATAAATTCTTGAAGAATGATTCAATCAATAGATGTTTAAAGTAATACTAATTTTGTTAAGTATTACATTAAGACTTAAAAGTAATACTAAAAATTAAAAGTAAAAATTTCTATCAACAAAATATTTCGTAAAATTCAATATCTTTTTATTAAATAGAAATACATTGGGGATTATTTTTATGATATTTACTATGTTTGATTAAAGTATCATCTCCAACCCGAACAAAACAATGAATGAAACAGACTGACAGGTTTTGTAACAATGTGGTCATAACTATGATAAATTACTAATAACGTGGTACTATGCATGTTAGTCTCAATTAAACAAAAAAATAAAATAAAATAGCAGAGTATATAATTTTGTCTTCTTAGTAGAAGCCATTGAAAGTTCACGTTTCATCCTTGAACTTTGAGTTTAGAACAACAGAGCATCCAAATCCATATCACGGTTGTGTCTCATGAATAAAGACCAATCAGCTCCAAACAATACGAACTACAAAATAAATCAATTAAATTTTTGCTCTATAATAGTTTACAAAAATTTTCATTAAATTCTTGTGATTGTGAAAATTAAAGAAATATAAAATTATAATTAAGATAACACCAGATCAGTCTAATTTAATGACATACATATTAATATTAGCATTATTTGTGTACAGTTAAATTGTAAAATTATAGAAATATGAAATTATAATTTTATATATATATATATATTTTGTGTATTTAAAACTTCTTGACTTAATAGATATCATATTATGTGACACGCTATTATTGATCTTAAAATATCTATTACATAATTTTGAATATTTTATTATACCTGGCAATATGTAGATTCATAATTTTTCTTATCTCAAGAAAATAAAAATTTATTAAATAATAAAGATGCACAACATAAACAATAAACAATTCAAATATAAAAAAATATTTTCTTCTTTTCAATTAGGAAATAAAATAAATATTTCTAAATTATTTTATTACACACATTTAATTAGAGATATTATTTTTATTATAGACATCATAAGGTATTAATACATTTCTTAAATGTGATCAGCCCCCAAGCTCTCAACATGTTTCCAAAACTGTTTTCTTTCTAAAAAGGCTTTTTTTCAATATTTTTCTTATACTAAACCTTAGTAGTAATCTCATGTTTTTTTTTTTTTTTCAAAATTCATTCTTTTAATTTTATTTTTTCAGCCATTGCAATATTTTATTTTAATTTTTCAATAATATTCTAAAAAAGTATCCAATAATCTTTTTTTAATCTGTCACTATCTTTTCCATTAAATATAATTTTTATTTTTCATTAAAACCCTCTAATCTCACAAAATATTTATTTAATTTTTTAAATATTATATTTTGTCATTAAATCCTTTTAATATGAAAAATTAAATAAAAATCCACAAAGAACATTTGATAGTAATGATTGTTTTATTAGAAAGACATATTTAGAAAAAATTAACGATGAAGGACTGAATAAAAAAAGTAAAATTTTTATTGATAAAAAATTGAGTTAAAATTAAGAACATCCTAATCAGTGCAGTTATGATATTAATAAATAAATTCAAATAAAAATGGAAAATATTTATAATATGGAAAATATAAAATGTATTTAATAATTAATGTTTGAATAATTAAAATATATTTAATTATATTTTATGTCCTTTTATTATTAGAAATATTTAAAATGTTCTCTTTAAAACTCTAGTTTCACATCTATAAAATTTTTCAAATTTTAGTAAGTTTTTAACTTTTGAACCTTTGAAATAAAATAATTACGTATTTAAAGGTTTTACATAGAAAATAACTATAATAAAAACTTAATTGTAACAATTAAAAATTTAGAAATTAAATTTAAATAAAAAGTTATCAAAAGACTAAAATTCTACATTAATTATAATAAATGATAAAAATATAATTAAAACTTAAAATATTAAACTAATATAAAATATTGTTGATTCCATGTCTACAGTACATTTATTAACAAAATCAAATGTATAATAATGTTTTTTCTTAAATATAAATTTGATATTTAAAAAAGATATTAGATCGGAAGAGC
>JAMLFT010004859.1:0-18672 GCA_026544285.1 Pachyrhizus erosus | reverse complement strand
ATATTATTTAAGATATTTTAACTATTATATTAATTAATTTAATAAATATAATATCTATTTAAAATTATGTTATTTTTATTTTATTTTAAATTTAATTGATAATATTTTAAGATATAATATAAGATGAATCATAAAAAAAACATATACAAAATATAATTAAAACAATTAATTTTAAAAAAATTACAGATCTTTAAAATTATTGAAAATTTAATATTAAAAATAATAAAAAATATATTTTATAAATAAAATAAAATAAAAATTTATATAAAAATATATTTATTTTTATCATTTTAATAGATAGCCTGTACATCCATACATGATTGTTAATGTAAAGTGTATATCCATACAGCTTTTAAAAATATATTTAATAAAAAAAGAAATATGAGGTGTAAATTGAAGTTTCTACTATTGGAATGCTGAAAAAACACAACTCAAATGTTATAATTTGTATGATGATTGTGATTGTGATTCTTCGTCGTCATCTCTGCGCTACATAAACCCAGGAGCACACACAACAAGCAATACCATAACATTCACAGTTCACACCACATCACCACTCTGTTCCGTAATCCAAAGACAAACCCCATAAAATGACAAAAACTTGGCTCTTCCTTCTTCACGTAATTCTCCTCGTTACCATAACCTTCCAGCCGTCGTCTACCGCAGAAGCAGGAGGCGGTGGCCACTGGGAGCTCCTCCATCAAAGCATCGGCATTGTGGCGATGCACATGCAGCTCCTCCACACTGACACCGTCGTCATCTTCGACCGCACCGACTTCGGCCTCTCCAACCTTTCCCTCCCCAATGGCCTCTGCCGCCACGACCCCGCCGAAATGGCCGTCAAAACCGACTGCACCGCCCACTCCGTCGAATACGACGTCGCATCCAACACCTTCCGCGCCCTTTTCCTCCAATCCAACGTCTGGTGCTCCTCCGCCTCCGTGGCCTCCGACGGGACCCTAGTCCAAACAGGCGGCTTCAACGACGGCGAAAAAAAAGTCCGTACCTACTTTCCCTGCCCCACCTGCGATTGGCACGAACTCTCCGACAGCCTCGCCTCCCGCCGCTGGTACGCCACCAACCAAAAACTCCCCGACGGCCGTCAAATAATTATCGGCGGCAGAAGACAATTCAACTACGAATTCTACCCCAAAACCCATTCCAGCGCTAAAAACACTTACTCTCTTCCCTTTCTCGTTCAAACCAACGACCCTCACGAGGAAAACAATTTATACCCCTTTGTGTTCCTCAACGTGGATGGAAACCTCTTCATTTTCGCCAACAACAGAGCCATTCTATTTGACTACACCAAAAACGTCGTCGTTAGAACATTCCCGAATGTTCCAGGTGGAGAACCCAGGTGTTACCCTAGCTCCGGTTCCGCTCTTCTTTTACCTTTGCGTAATCTACACTCGTCGCTATCTTTAGAAGCTGAGGTTTTAATTTGCGGCGGAGCCCCGAGAGGGGCTTATAATGAAGCCAAAAAGGGTAAGTTTCTCGGAGCCTTGAATACGTGTGCTAGGATTAAAATAACCGACCCGAATTCCAATTGGGTTATGGAGACAATGCCCGCGGCGAGAGTGATGAGTGACATGCTTCTTCTCCCAAACGGCAACGTTTTAATAATTAATGGAGCGGGTTTAGGAAGTGCTGGCTGGGAATTCGGGCGTGAACCGGTTTTGAGTCCGTATCTTTATTACCCGAATAAACCAAGCGGGTCGCGGTTCGAAATTCTAAACGCGTCGAATACTCCTCGAATGTACCATTCCACAGCCATTTTGCTTCGTGATGGGAGGGTGCTTGTTGCTGGGAGCAACCCTCACGTTGGTTATAATTTTAGTAATGTCATGTTTCCAACGGAGCTCAGTGTGGAGGCCTTTTATCCTTCGTATTTGGAACCTCGGTTTGATAACCTGCGTCCTACAATTGTTGCTCCTGAGACAAGAACCAAGTTTATGTATGGTCAGAAGCTCAAGGTTCGGGTCCACGTGGCCGGTTCTTTGGTTCGGAGTTTGGTGTCGGTGACGGTTTTGGCGCCGCCTTTTAACACACACTCGTTTTCGATGAATCAGAGGGCGTTGGTGTTGGAACCTAGCAACTTGACAGATTTGGGAGGACCAACGTACGAAATAGAGGTTACCACACCGGGTTCACCCGTTCTTGCACCACCCGGTTTTTATCTACTATTTGTGGTCCACCAAGAAATTCCAAGTGAGGGAATTTGGATCCAAATGCTTTAATCTTTATCTCAACAACTCTTAATGAAAATAAAAATGTAAAATATATATATATATATATATATATAAAATTTATATTTAATAAGTAATCTCAAATCTAAATCTTCATACACAATAACATTAAATATTTGATTCGAGAAAATTAACACGAATCTATCCTGTCTAATAGAATTGTTCCTGCGTAGTCCCTGAACAAAAAAATAGCTCATGTCATTTTGTCATTATCAGCTCTATTGATTGTTAAAATATTTTTTAATTAAGTTGATTAATTGTCAGTAAAATGGTATTAGTAAAGCGTTAATTTCTTAATAGGATAGAAGAGTAACGACAAAATGAACCATGTGACTATTGTTTGTATTGTTGTAGAGAATGGTGACGGATTATAATTATTGTTTACATATACTACTACTTCCTCAGCCCATTGTTTGTCATCTATTATTTTAGATTCTTTGCTTATAACAGCAGGGTGTAGTATATATGATCGGGGCATGTGGCATATGCTAGGGCATGCCGAGTTTTAGTATGAGGAAGAATAATTAGTCATGTGATGGAGTGAATATTAATTTGAAAAACCACACAAAGTTGGTCGAGGCATATGCTGGTTAATTACTGCGAGTTTTAATACCGGGATAAAAATAAAACTTGATAACTATTACGGTTTTAATGACTTGCTACGTGATATACTTCTTTTTTTTTTCTTCTCTTCTCTTTTTGGACAATATGGTATGTCACTCCATTCAATATAGGATGTGATGTAAAGCTGTTAGTATTCAATGTCTGTTATCGGGTAATATAAGGAATAATAAATACACCAACATTAATATATTGATTACATAAATACCTAATTTTCCAGGTTCTGAACTTTACAAAATATTAGGTCGTTGCTTATTAAGAATAATATACAATATACCGAATATCAGCGTAAAGGAAAAGAACTTCACAACATAAACGCGTGGATTTAAAAGGAAATTATTTGAAGTCATAATTGTTCAAGAAAATTTAAATAACCTGAATTTAAATACAAGAATGTAAGTTTGCTTAAGATAAATGTCTGGAACTCCAAAGTGCACTGAAAATAAGCTGCAAATAAAAATCAAATGAACTTCAAATGTAAAAAATGTAAGTGTAAACTGATAAGAAAAGAAAATAAAGAAAAAAAAACAATTTGCAGAATGTAAAGACTTATATTTAAATGTGGGAAGAAACATACTCCTTATGTTGTTTTTTAATTGTTAAATAAAAAAATATTTTTATTTATATATTATTTTTATAATTAATTATTCTTTTATCAATTATATTTTTTAGTTTTTATCTAATATTTAATTAATTTATATGTATTTATTATGGACAAAAATGAATAAAATAAAATAAAAATTTCCACAATTATTTTATTAAAATAAAAAATTTATTACTTTTTAATTTTATGTAAAAATCTTTAAAAAAAAAAAGAAATAGAAGTAATATATGTTATTCTTGACATTACTAGTCACAATGTGTAGGAGTTAAATAAATTTATTCTAGTAGTAAGTTTTGACCAGAAATTGGACGTCCAATGTAGTATTTGGATATTAATTAGGATTGGGAAATTTACACAGTCCTGTTTGTCCGTACATTGTTACTTATCATTTATAATCACGTCTGATAAATTAAGGCGGATCTGTTTATTTGGTTGATGAGAATTGCCTTTAATTAATTTTCATATCCAACTAACAGAGTGACGTACATCAATTAATGCCTATTTATGATACTTAGCAATTCATCTAAAATAAAATAAAAAAAGAAAAGTGGAGAAAGAAACCAAACTCGTTATTGTTCAATCTTCTGAAACAATATATTGAGTACGATTTATGGTGAAGTTTTGGTAGATACTAACGAGAGAACACATGGTGAAAAGTGAAAACTTTCGTTGTATAATAAAAATATATTTTTGGAGTATCGCTAGCGTCACCTAATTGAAATATACCCTTAAATTTAGGTTTAACTATCATCTTAATTTTTAAAAGATTTTTTTAATTTTTAATTTTAATTAATATGATAAAATAACAGTTTTAAACAATAACATTCACAATCTAATGATTTATCACACTATTAAATAATTTTATAGAACAACTATATATAATTTTTTATTAAACTGTATTTAAATTTTTTATTAATTAATCTAAGATTATCAATTATTTTAATATGTAAAAAATTTAAAAATATAAATTATACATAATTATCCTTTTTAATAACATAATAGATCATTAGATTATTAACGATAATACTACTATGTTACTTAATTATAAAAACTAAAACAAAACAAGAAATTAAAGAAATAAAATAAAAAATTTATATTTTCAGGAAGTAAGATGATATTTATGTCTTAAAATTATGATAAAAATGTTAAAACTTACAAACATTAGTTTGCTTCTCATTCTCGTTGAACACTCGTTTAGGTTCCTTCATTTATTTTGATCAGTATCTAATTTGCAGAGAGAGGTCATTGACATCCCAAATTTGCATTTTCAGGAAAAGAAAAAAATTGATCATGTACATGGCCTGCTATGTATCTAGTCTCTATTTGTGTGGCCCAACAACATGTGAGAACGGCCCAAACATCTTGATATGACATTCTGAATAACAAATATTACAGAGATGCGTGCTATTGTGTGAAACGTGGACAAGTGTTGCAGAGTGTGTCAGGCAAGTTTGTCATGTGGAGCATGGTGCTAGACGAAATTTGAGCGTTCGATTTTTTCATTTATTATTCGACGACGGAGATTTATTGTTGCTAGGATTATGATTATAATTGGTCATGGTTAAGGAAATGGGATAAAACAAAGAGTACGAAGAGGGTGTCATATAGAAACCGTTACCACCATAACACCAACGACGTTCGACAAAGGAAGCGTAGACTACAACTTTAACTAGGATTGAAAAAAAAAAACAAAAACATGACCTCCACGTAATTGGTTTAAGACACGTGGATTTAACACTTCATTATAACCAATTATAATCATAAATTTAGCAACAATAAATCTCAATCGTCAAACAATTAATGAATAAATCAGACGCTCAAAATTCATCTTGCACCGTACTGTACATGAGAAACTTTCCTTACGCACCATTCAACACTCGTCCGCGTTTGCACGCTTGCACACGTCATATTGTTGAACATTAGATAGTTATATAATATTTTTTTATTGAATATGAATTTATATATAAAAATCTTATTATTATGGTATTATATATTATAAAAAAAAATATATAAAATGTAAATATGTGTAATAAGTGATTAAAGTAAAATTTTAAATTAAAATTTATAAACTTATATTTAGATTAAATATAAGTTTGCAAACCAAATTTATAAAAACAATTTAAGTCTTATTTTCATAAAATTAAATTTGTATTCTGTAAATGTGTTTCGCAGTGGATCGAAGATAAGTGGTTAAAACATTTACCGAAGAAGTTATTCAAAACTAGTAAATTTTTAAATATGATTTCCTCAACTATTTTGAAGTGGTTAAATCATTAATAATTATTTTAAGTGTCTAATGATAAACGTCAAGGTGAAACATTAGAAGTTGTTCACGTATATATATATATATATACATGTAGAAAATTTCGCAAGATTAGTAGATATATGTAAGTTGTCTATAAATATGTATCAAATTAAACCATTGTTGGATTCATTTTATGTTAAAACTCTTGATTAAGTTACGAAATTTTTTCATAAACAATAGTATATATATAATCACATTTGATAGGATTTAGTTAAGTAATTGCTAAGTTAGTAGGAAAGTTCATTTAAGGTGTATTTGAATAATGAAATTGTAATTATGGTTTAGAATTTATTTTAATTATAGTTTTAATAAAATTGGAATTGATTCTAAATTACATGCTTTGTATTAGAATTTAGCAAATTAGACTTAGAATTAAAATTCTAAGTTCAATTTTAATTGTGTAAATATAAGATGTAAAAATATAATAATGATAGAAGTAGAGATGATAATGCAATAGAAATATTAATAATAATAAAAAAATGATATAGGTTATAATGATGACTATAATATTAAATGAAATAATGACAAAAGATGATAATAATAAAATTTAGATATTTTATAGTTTAAAAAATAACTTTAGAGAGTGCAATTTAATATTTCATCACTCGTTTTTTTAATTATTAATTAAATAAATATTAATAAAAAATAAAATAAATAAAAACATGTGATATGAGATTTAAACTACATTTTTTATTGTCATTTTTTTAATTAAAGAATATTCAAATTCGATAATAATGATTGTTTATGATACAAGTGGTGGATTTAGTAGTGTTAATAGAAATTATGACATTAACAATTAATAACAACTAAAGTACGAAACAAACTTGTACGCTCTTAATAGAATGATTGTTGGGTGGTAATTAATGAGTTTAGTAGTTTAATAGAAACAATGACAATTAAAATACGAAATAAACTTGTACAATTAACCATTCTCAGAATCATTTGAAATTGTTTATAATTCTACAAATTTTAATTCTAAAATGACTTCCAAACATTTAAAAAAAAGACTCAATTTTAATTTTAAACTTCCATTTCGTACTCGAATCCAAACATTCAGCAACTACTTAGTGTTTGTTTTAGACTTTTGGTATATGTTAAATAATAAATCATTTGATAAAAGTTTCTTTGTTTTCAGAAAGAGGTGTCTGCATAATATTCGTTATATGATGTCGCAAAGTAAAATTGTAGCAACCCTTAATCAATTTGAAGTATATCATAATCCCAACTGAACAAATTCCAATGGTAAATATAACTTTTATTTCCTCGTTTAAAATATAATGTTGTCAGTAAGTTTTACTTTACACACACATTTCCTTTTGCTTAAACTGTGTAAATCCCAAACTAATGTTGTTTTCTCCATTTGCGCTACAAATACAATCTGTTTAGTGTTTGTTATAACAATCTTCCAACATCACTAAACCTTGGAGAAATTTAAGATTACAACTCCTTTTGATAATAAGTATTAGAAAACGTTATTGCGCATCATGGCGTTTGTCAAAAATAAATTCCAAACATACTGCCGACAGCAAATTTCGTAGATAAATTAAGTACAAGTACATTATTAAAGACAAAAGTGGGAAACGATAATGGGGTACACTTGATATGATTGATAACTGATTTGGGATTGGGATCAGAGTCATTTGTCTGAATAAGGGATGTAGTTGGTGAATAGGTTGAGCGACTTTTATGATTAGACAGTGTGAATCGGTGTCACGGATGAGAAAGTTTAAAATTTGATTCACGGGTAATGTAATAAACACTCACTCATGGGTCATTGTTCATTAGCTTCACATTTATATCACGGGTCTAGCTAATTTCACTTTTTTTATCACGTAAAAGACAGAGTTTTCGGAATTCGAAAGAAAAAATAATGAAGTATTTGAAATTAATTAGTGTTTAAGTATGTATCATTATTCTTCCATTAACTTGACATATGCAACGATTACCAAGTGCAAGTGTCAACTGACAAATAGAATCTGTAACACTGGCAAGAAAAGAAGTGGTACATGACATCCTATTTATAATTTAACTCACCCTTTTAGGTTGGTCAGAGGGGAGGTATCCAACTTCTCAGTCTATACACTAGCCCAATTTATTTCACCAAAAACCAGGCTTGTAGCAGCATGGGCTAACATGTCGGCCCGTGTTTTATTTTTATTTTTAAAAATTAATATAGGATAATGGATTTTCATTTCATTTTAGTATAAAAGTGGTATTGTGTTTAAAATTCAAAATTTTTTCTTAAGAGGTGCCAATAAAATAAAATTATTTCTTTAATTTAATATTGAAGTTCAAATAGTTGAATGAAATGAATTAAATAAAATAACGTAATTAGAAACTATTAAAGTTGATAGATAAAAGAGATAACTAACAAAAAAATCTATTTAAAATACATGTGCATTAAAAATTATTTTTTTCTCAATAATTTTAAAAAATATTTCTAATTAACAAACAAGGTTGTTACAAGCTTTCAATTAAAAACTTAAAAGCTTATCTAGTATTACCAAAAGATCCTAAGTCTATAATTTAATATCCATTTTTTTACCCTATATATTGAATTCACATGTTAAAGAGGAAAAATAAATTTATAGCAATACATGCTTTATATTTTTATATAATTTTTTTAAAAAAAATTAAAACTTAAGGCTAGATAATAAAATTGCCCCACATCAAAGAAATTTCAACCAATTAACTTTAATAAAAAAACAATCAAACCTGAAAATGGACAACACTACTCTGCTAGCTAGATCTTTCTTTACTAAAAGATTTTACCACAAATTTAATTGTCTGAACTTCTTTCGAAAGTTATTCTGCTTAACATATTGAACAGATGGGCCACCTAATAGAGTAGGAATGTTTTAGGCAAGAGTGAACCATGAAATCTTGAGCAAAGAATTGGGTCGAGTTAAAAAAGACGACCCAATACTAATGTCAATTTTAGTTGCTCTCGATGACCAAACCAAAGCTACCAACGCCTCAATCATACATCCCAACTCAATTTTTAACACCGCGTAACTTTAGATGTGATGGGGGAATAAACAGCGGCACCATCAAGCATCCCCAGGCCCTAGCTATTCAAACGACTTTAATGATCTCCAACAACCCAGTAAAAAAATGAGTTTAAATCTCATTCTGGAATGTCAATCATGCTCCGAATTTTAAGAATAAACGCGTCCATGTTTGATTTAGTTACATTGCCTCCAATAATCTTATTTTAGTGAGAAAAACCGAGAATAAATTCAAATATAACAGATTGAAACAAAGGAGCAAGCAATCCGAACTGGTTGCTCCTAAATCCAGTTTCCATCCCAATACGATCAAGAGACAATGAAAATCAACGACCAAAGTAAATATATAACAAACAAATTGCGAAAACTTGAAATGAAATTTAAGTAAATTGAGAAGAAAATTGCTAAAAGAGAATCTAATTACTCAAATATTTCTACTTGCGAACTAAAACTGCTAAAGAGTTTTCATATATCTATGTTCTATCTATACAACCCATAAATATTAAAACACTGAAAAACAAGAAATGTATTGCAAAAAAAAAATAAAAAAAAATGGCATTAGCCTAAGCACGTTCTCCACGGATGCGGCGTGCGAGTTGAATGTCTTTGGGCATGATAGTCACCCTCTTGGCGTGGATCGCACACAAGTTGGTGTCCTCAAACAAACCCACCAAATAAGCCTCCGCAGCTTCCTGAAGTGCAAGAACCGCATGACTCTGAAACCTCAAATCAGTCTGCACAAGAATAAGAACCAAAGATTATATTAACCACAACAAAACAAAAAATAATAATAATAATAAAAAAGCAAGGGTCATACGGAAGGGTTTTCATAAAAGCGGTCCTCAGACAAGAACATACCTTGAAGTCCTGGGCAATTTCACGAACGAGACGCTGGAAGGGAAGCTTGCGGATCAGAAGCTCCGTGCTTTTTTGGTATTTTCGAATCTCACTGAAATCCCATTGAAGAAAAATTCAATAATCCGTGAAAAGATAAAACGAGAACGATATGTGGAACAAAATAATTACAGAAAAAGAGCGAATTACCGAAGAGCCACAGTTCCAGGGCGATAGCGATGAGGCTTCTTGACTCCACCTGTTGTAGGCGCAGATTTTCTTGCAGCCTACACAGAAATCACATGGTTACTTGGTGAATTTAGCAACAAAAGGCACTAATTGAACTCAATAAACCCTAACGGAAAAATTGAATACCTTGGTAGCGAGTTGCTTCCTTGGAGCCTTTCCACCGGTGGATTTGCGAGCTGTTTGCTTGGTACGAGCCATTAATTGAGAGAAAGGGTAAAGAAAATGAGGAAAAGAAAAAATTGATTTTCAATTATGTGAAGGAAGATTAATTAGTGATGTGGAAAAGAGGGAATAGTTTTAGCTTTTATATATGCGTGTAATATAAGGGTTAGGTCGGTTTAATTGGGATAAGAGATGGTGGACTTTGAAGGCTTCAACGACAATTAGGATTTGGTAATTAATGTTAATCCGTGTGATTGTTTCTAATTGGCTAGATCGAGGACTCCAGGATTGCCAGCGTGGATGATTTGTGTTTCTTACGTGAAGACCTTGTTGCCTATTACGAGCGAACCCCGACTCGATTGACCCTCCCCTACCTGAACTCAACAAAAACACGCACGCGTTAAAATACTACTATATTCAACCTTTATTATAATATTTAATCTATTAAAATTAATAAATGTAATTAGTTTAATTAAAAATATTAAATTTATTTTAAATTAAAATTTTTAAAAAATATTTTTTAACAAAATTAATAAATATTAATAAATCATAATTTTTTATTGTTACATTATTTTAGGACTGATTTTAATAAATAATATTTTTATAAAAAAATAATTAATATGTAAAATATTTTATATTGAATCTTATAAAAATGGTTAAATTATATATTTAATTTGGATATTACAATAAAAATTTAAAAAAATACTTAAATCTAAACAAAAATAATTATTAAATGTTTAAATTTTAATATATTTTATTTTAATTTATAAATTTAAATAATAAAATAAATTATTTTCTTAATTTTATTTCTGTGTATCTCGTCCTATATCATCAATCCAACATACTTTAAAAAAAATAACAAAGTAAAATGCAATACTTGGGTGAAAATAGGTGGACTTGCAAAGCTTTTCCTACGTTTGTAGTCTCTGTTGGTAAATCCTTTCACCTTTTAGATATTTTAGTCTTTTTCTTTTTTTTAATTCTGCCTAAGGGTAAGTGTAACAAATTTGATGTTTCTTTTTGAATTAACGATTAATATTGCAAATATTACTGTAATCACAGGTTTTTTCTTTATGTTCTACATAAGGATTAATGTACGTAAATAGGACAAAATATTTTATTTTATTTTTTTGTCTTTCTAGACATGTTAAAATTTACTTTTAATTTTTCTAAATATATGAAAGTTTAATTTTAGCTCCTTTAAAATATAAAAGTTTGAGTAAAATACTATTTTGATTATTGAAAGTAAATACACTATCACATTAATCCTTAAAACTAAAATAAATAATAAATAAGTTATTAAATTTTTAAACTATTTAATTTATGTTTTCAAACTTAACCTCTTACCATCATTTAAACTATTTAATTTATCTTATGAAAAGTAGACCCTGTATTAGAGCTAAACTTAGCACCAATTAAGATAAAGAAGGAAAATATATGTAAAGATACAAGGACAAATTGTTTTTTATAAATGCTATATCATAATTTATTTTTATAAACTCTCTCAAATATTTATATAAATAATGATTACATAAGTTAGATTTAATCAAATGATTGAATCATCGATTTAGTTTAAAACAGTTCATTCAAATTGGTATCTAAAGTTAATAAAGTGGTAAAACAGTCTCAAAAATTGTACATTACCAATTAATCTAATCCTTAAAATTATAATTTACGGTCAAATTGGTTCATAAAATAAATAAAATGAAAAAAAATGGCCTCTAAAAATTATGCATTATCAATAAATTTAATTATAAAAATTGCCTTTCGTTAGAGATAATTTTTTAGACGAATATCACTTTTGTTATAAACTTTATTTAAGAAATAATTCATCAAAATTAAAATTTTAAGATTAAAATTAAGTTTCACTGAAAATAGAAAGATAAAAAATATATTTTATTCAATAAAAAATAAAGAATTTTCAAGAAAATGACTTATTCCTAATAATTGGTATTATACTATCTTGTAGTATATCCTACTTAGTCAACATATCATGTCCCATCGGTTCAATATACATGTTTACACGACAGTTGGTTTTGACCATAAAATGCAGTTTTAGTTTGTTTCCATTAGAATTGATTTTTTTTTGGGTAATATTTTTTATTTCTAAAATTAATTTTACAGTGTATGAAACTGATCGTGGAAGAAATAATCTTTTTTTTTTTGCTGGGATAATTAATTATGAGTGTGAGATTCAAAACTATATTATTTCACTATCAAAATTAATTTGACCAAAGTTTAAAATAAACCAATCCGTAATCTTATCTAAATTTGATTTTTGATAATATTGTTTTCTTATTTTTGGGTTAAAAGGATGGCCTAGCCCAAAAAGGATTACATTCCAGTCCTACGTACAGTTGGGGCCGACATTGGTCCTATATAACATAAAAGGAATACATCCGGCGGGGGAGGGGGAATTTAATATCCCATATTGACTAATATTGGTTTCACAAAATTAATTTAGTTGAAATTCTTCGTGAAATAAAATAATTTACGTTTTAAAAAAATAATTAAAAATCACTTAGTTTTAAAATCAAATTAAATTAAGATAAATTTTATAAGATAAAAATTATTTAAAAATTTATAAATATTCACTCGAATACTCGTGATGATAAAATGTTATTATAAGATAAAAGAAAAAATAATAATAAATTAAATTAAATAATAATAAACTTATAATTATTTGTCACATCTCATTCAGTCCAATATATATGTCACATTTCATTCAATCTAGGATATGTATACTAAGTACAATAGTCAAATCATTAGTTGATCAGACTTTCAGAAAACAAAAAAGAGAACCTAATAACAAAATGAAATACTCTCTATTGGTAGTTATAAGAACTTTCTAAAATTTCAAATATTTAGACAAAATCTTGTAAATGGTTAGGTTTATTGATAATCCTTTTGGGGGTAAGAGTATTGAGCTTGTGTTGTGTTATTATCACTACCTTCCTTTGGGAAAGACACCTTGTCCTTAAGGTGATGGATAGAGAAAAAGTCATCCAATTTTTCCCAAGTTGTGTCTTCTAGTGCTAGTCCCATCCATTGCATGAGTACTGGTTTGGTTGATGGATCAATAAAGTGATCAAATTTAGTAACATAGAATGTTAAGGGTTTAATCAGTCTTTGTCATCCATCTCTAAAGGAGGTAATGTAGTCAGGGTAGAAGGTAAGGGCTTTCATAAAGCTTCAAATGAGAACAATGGGAAATAGGTTGTATCTTGGAATAAGTGAGTAATAAGATGTGATAAGCAATTGGTACTATGTGCTTAGAGATTTGAAAGGGACCATCATAACGCTTGAACAACTTAGAACAAGCACCAGAGACAAAGGATTAATGATAAGGGCGAAGCTTGACATAGACCCAGTTATCCACTAAATTAGACACATTCTTTGTCTGGCATCCGTAAAGTGCTTAATGTCTTCTTGTGCCTGCAAGAGATGTTTCTACAGTAAGCTATAAATAGCCTTTTAGGTAAGACAAATATTGGAGTTAACCGAAGTGTTGTAGGACCACTTTGCCAAAGAGACAAATTGGGACCATTGAGAAGGCTTGGTGTGCACGAAAGAATGCAAATATTGTTCTAAAACGTGGTTCATCACTTCAGTTTGCCCATCCGACTTAGGGTGGTAGGATGTGCTCATATGGCGCTTGGTGCCACACAATTTAAATAATTCATGCCAAAAGTACTTGGTGAAGAAAGGATTGTGGTAAGATACCAGGTTGTGAGGGAAGTCGTGAAGCTTACACACTATATCAAAAAACAAAATAACAACCTTGTAAGCAATATAATGTGGTTTAAGCATACCAAGGTGAACACCTTTAAAGAAATGGTCCATGACTACCAAAATGGTGGTGTAGCCTTATGAAGAAGGTAAGCCAATGACAAAGTATAGGGAAAGATCTCCCTAAATGATCTCGACATAAGTAAAGGCTATAACAAACTAGTAAGACACTTAGTGTAATATTTGATCCATTGACAAGTAAAACATTGAGTGATATAAGCTTGGACAGTTTGATGCATATGTACCCAAAAGAAATTAGTTTATAAGTGGTGGATTGTTTAGCCACGCCCATGTGACCTCCCATGGGGGTTTTGTGAAATTCTTCCAAAAGCAATTGATAGAATAGGCTATTAGAATTCAACTAAATCTTGTCACGAAAAGATATAAGACCTCATTGGATCGAATAGTCAGAATGTGAGGAGGGATCTTGTTGAATTTGATTAAGCAATGCACCAAATTCAAGACTCTTAGTTAGACCTTTACACAACTAACCCAAGAAAGCAAAGTTAGGCATAAAAAATGTGTAACAAGTAGAATTGATAGTGGAAATATGAGAAAGAACATCCATAATAACATTGATAACTCATATCTTGTACTAGACAGAATAATCATAATTGAGCAATTTTGAAAGGTAAATTTGTTGTTATGGAGTTTAGATCACTTGAGACATAAAATCTTTGAGACTATTGTGGTTAGTAAGGATGATGAAATGATGCCCAAGGAAATATTGCCACTATTTTCGGACAATAATGGTATTAACATGGAGCTCTCAAACATATGTATAAGCCTTTTGTAAACGTGGCCAAAAAGGTTTGTTGAAGAAAGCTATAGGATGATTCTATTGCATAAGCACGACATCCATCTCGAGGACATAGGCAAACTAAAATTAGGGAGGGCGAGAATGAGTGCTTCTGTCATGGCTTTCATTAGAGCCTTAAATGAATGTTGAGTTGCTGGGCACCACTAGAAGCCATCTTTGTGCAAAAGAGTAGTTAAGGGGGAGGCAATTAAAGCATATCCTTTGATGAATTTTCAATAAAAATTAGTTAATCCCAAAACCCCCAAAGTGAAGTAGAATTAGTTGGGGTGGGCCATTCCACCATAACCCTAATCATTGAGGGTTTAGTGGCCATTGCTTGTTGGGAAATAATGTGCTCAAGATATTCCAATTGCCTTTATGCGAACAAAGGGCTTGGAAACTTAAAAATTGATTACACAATAAAGTAGGGAAGACCGTATCCAAATGAAGAAGGTGGGATTCGAGAGACTTACTACAAACGAGTATGTCATTGAAGAATATTGTGATGAATTTGCATATAAATAATTGTAAAAGTTCATTCATGGTTGCTTGAAATGTAAATGACACGTTACAACAGTTGAATAACATGACATGACATTTGTTATGGTTGTGGTATGTATGGAAGGTTGTCTTATGAATGTCATTCTCAGGCATGCGATTTTGATGAAAGCCCTACCACAAATTGAGTTTAGAAAACTAAGATTCACCACCAAGGTCATTGAGCAACTTGTTTATGGTTGGCATTGGAAATTTGTCTTTGATGATGATGAAGTTGAGAGCGTGGTAGTCTATGCATAGCCACTAGCTATCGTCCTTCTTTTTAACAAGAAGAATAAGGGAAGAGAAAGAACTTTGACTTATGCGTATCATGTCTAACTAAAGCATGAAGGCTATGTGCTTTTCGAGTTTCGTCTTTTGGAAGTAAGGATGATAGTACAACTACACGTTAATTGGCGCAACATCATGTATGAAGGGAAGTTGAATGGGTTCCAAAAATAAAGAGGAAAATCTAGAGATAAGGGGTGCAATTATTGGGATAAGGTGAACAGAGAGAGAGTTAGGGGGAAAAAGGAGACAATGTCGTTGGGGTGAGGGAAATGTGGAATAATGTAGAGGCTAAGTGAGTGCTGAGAAGGCATTTGACCTGTTGGGCTAAGACAAATTGAGGACCCATTGACACATTTGCACGGAATACAATGGGTCAACCCAAATGAGTGAAACTCACAGTAAGGGACCCATAGTTTGTGGTCACCGATCCAAGGCTTTTAAGCCTTTGTATGCTTAAGGCAATATCAATGTTAGTGATTGGTAGGACGTGGAGGTCCACGGGAAAAAGTCGGTGACAGTCTAACACTGTCATTTCCGAGCGTGATCTTGAGGACCGAGGTGGTCGTCATAGGGAGATGTAGGAACTTTGCCAAACAGGTTTACACGAAGTTATGCTTGTTGCCATCATCTACGGGAATGGTGACATGAGAGGTTGCGATATGGTTGTAAAGGATGAACGTTTCTAGTGTTGATATGTTAGAGAGGTCGTTTAGGCTGATAAGGATATTAGATGGA
Source organism: Pachyrhizus erosus (assembly GCA_026544285.1). Taxonomy (NCBI): domain Eukaryota; kingdom Viridiplantae; phylum Streptophyta; class Magnoliopsida; order Fabales; family Fabaceae; genus Pachyrhizus; species Pachyrhizus erosus. Next base: position 2,489 of record JAMLFT010004859.1, on the reverse strand, counting down.
TCTACTAGAGGACTATGGTGAAGGCACATAAAAAACGACAAGAGAAAAAGGGTCAGTGAGAGCATCATTGTTATTTGCGAGGAGCACGAGAAGGCAAGCCTTGCAGCAATGATCAGTGGAAAACCTTTCATCATAATAATAACAAAGCCCATTTTCACGACAGGAGGCAAACTTTATAGGGGAAATGTCTTTAAAATGCACCTTGGGTGTGATGATGATGCGAAGACGATACAGTAACAATAAAGAATTTAATCATAGAATAAATATAGTAGAAATAGATTCCTTTAATTTACAAAAATCTATGATAAATAACAAATAAATAACAATAACAAATCATCATGCCTTGGAATGGTAAATAAATCTACTGTAAAATTTTTAGCCCGATCTAACAGTCAATAAATATGCAATTACGATTTTACCGTAACTATTTTGTGTGTAAATGAAAATTATTTTTTCTCTTCTTTTTTCTCATGCTGCTGGTGTTTTTCTTTTATTTTGTTTGAAACATAACTAATTTTCATATCCTTATTCACTTAAATAAGTAAAAAATTTACTGAACTTATCAAATTTGGGTCTTTCTCCAATAAGAAGGGAGCCTAATGCTTACAAGGAGGAAGGAGTAGGGAAGGCCGAAGGAGAAAGGGAGGAAGTCACTGTCGTGGAATGAGACAAACCACAAAAAGAACGACGATGATAGTTGACCTTGTCCTCTTATAAATTCTTCAAAGCATGGCTTGAGTTAAGGAAATACACTGAAGAGTTTGAACTTCACAATGAATAAACCAAATATAAAACAACTCAAGAGGAACATCGACTTAAGGTTGGTTACGCAATTTGTGAGCCTTTCAAACTCCATGAGGTAATCATTTATTGAACCATTATGGGTGAACTTTAATAGGGCACCTTGAGGATCGTCATAAAAAGATGGAGCAAAATGTGATTCAAGAGCTAGCAAGAGACTCGACTAGAAGAAGATGAACCCGTTATAATACATCCACTAATGCTAATTTAAGGCGGGGTCGTCCATATAAAAGGATGCAACAATGATGTGTTTCTCTTTTAGGGTTTATGATATTCCAATAATTGTTGGATCTTTGAAATCCAACCCATGGGGTTGTAGCCGTCAAATCAAGGGACCTCCAATTTGAGAAAAGGACATTGAGTGAAAGGAGGTGGAGTGAGTGGTGGATGAGAGATAAAGGAGTTGGTGGTAAGGAAAGAAAGTCATTTCAGGATAAAATACACCTTAAGAGCAAGGTCATGATGGTTTGTGGTAAGAGTGTTTTGAGTTTGGTTGAGGTGCTGGAAGGCTTTTTTAAGATTATCAATCATGGATTTGCAAGTATTTTTAGTGACCATGGTAAGTCAGACTAAGTTATTAGATGTGGATCTAAGATAAAAGTAAAAGCTATTGTAAATCAAATAAAATAGTAATAAACTAACAATTTTTTGTCCAAATTCATTTAATTCAAGATCAATATAATGAATATAATAGCTAAATCATTGGTAGTCGCACTTTTAGGAAACAAAAAAAAGAATAACCAATACGAAAACGAAATATTCTTTATTGACAATTATATTAAAAATTTAGACAAAATATTGTAAGTAGTCAGGCTTCTTAATAATCATTTTGGGACAAAAATATTAGGCATGAGTTATGTTACCATCATGTGACATAAAAATGTGTTTTTTTATTCTCAAATCAAGATATAATGTGTATTTAAATGATTGTTGATTAGATTAATTTTAAATAAAATTAATTTTGGTTAAAAAAATTAAATATTAATAATTAAAAATAAAAAAGTTAAAAATAAATATTTTCATATTTATAAATATTAAAAATATATTTAGTTTAAATTTTTATTATTTATCTTTAATTTTTACATATAACAAAAATAAAAAAGGCAATTTATTTCAAGAACACAGAAGAAAGCACTATTACAATTACAATTACCTTCGAACACACAACACAACCACATCGTCGTCTTCATCTTCATCCTCTAGAAACCTCTTCCTCATCCCCGTGGACTTTTCCTGCTTCTGTAACACAAAACACACTCTGCTTGTAATATAATTTACGCTTGTCCTTGTCGTCGTGCTGGTTACCAGTTAGGGTTTGCACTTTTTAATCAGCACTAGCCATGACCAGGTACTGTGCTAGTTAAAACTTTCATCAATTATTAACAGCTTTTTCAGTAGTGTAGCTTGTAGGTGAACTACATATGTCAGGATTTTGAATTTTGGTTCACTTTTTTATCTATTGAATATTGATTGATTGATAGTTGTGAGTAGAAACTAGAAAGATAAGTGATTATTGAGTCAATGGAAGGGGTTGATCTAAATAATACGAAAAGAAATAGTTGTGTATCTAGTTCATCATCTGGAGCAACTCTCAAACCCCCAAATCGATTGAATAATGTTATGCCTATTAATCAAATGGGCGTTGCTGAGAACCAGAAACCCTATGGTATACCGCCCTCACACCCCAA